>CAJQZP010001399.1:0-214954 GCA_907164705.1 Parnassius apollo
ACGGGCATTTGATAGCTCCGTGGCAGAGTGGCTTAGAAATGAGTATCAGCGTTAAGGGCCGCGGGTTTGAATTCCGCACGGACCAAATATTTTTATACATACATAAACACTCACGCGTGTCACACAGAGGTGTAGGCAGATATTACGGACTTCCATTTGGTAGGATCCTGACACACCTCTTCGCCTCCTTTACATCTATATGTCTACGCATACACGCTTGTCGGTTAAGGCTACTCTTAATGTGGCCTATTTTCAAAATATCGCCAATTTGGTCGATAAACCTTTGTATAGGGCGCCCTTTCTCGACTCCGCCTTTAACATCTGCATTATAAATTTGCTTTGTCACTCTTTCCTCGTTCATTCTGTCTACATGACCAAACCATCGAAGCATTCCTTTCTTAATCCTGGTCACAACATCATCTTGCACACCACATTTTTCTCTTATCACGAAATTTTTCACCCTGTCATTCAGATTCAGCCCTAGCAAACTCCTTAAAAACCGCATTTCTGCAGCATTTATTCTACTTTCAAGCTTCTTCTGCTACACCCAACCTTCACTACCATACATTAAAGTAGGGTAACACAGCATTATAAATTACCATACGTGCCTTCTTAAAATAAATACATTTCAGACATTAAGTATTATAGTAAATTTAAGGCAAAATATTGTCTTTCAAAATAAATAAATCTATAAAAAACTTGTAAAAATATTCACAATTTGATAAATAATAGAAATACAAGTCGAAAATATTATAAAAATAAATATAAATAACATTTATATTTGAAAAATTGGTAAGTCATGGAGGGATATCGTGTATAAAAGAAAAAAATATCCTAATTTATGGAAATTCATGCATATTCTTGTTTGAATAGAGGAGCGGCCGGAGACGCATATCCAAGGTCGTGCATATATATGGGGTGATCGGGTGCCCGACTGCTTAAAGAACTGTAGCACAATGACTAGTCCTATATTAGAGACTTACGATAGTAAGCTCTATTATACTAAAGAATTATTATATAAAATCTCCTTGGTGCATAAACATTATGATACTAGAGTTATGGGTTGAAGTCCCATATATTAAAGACATATAATAATAAGGTCTATGATACAAAAGCATTACCATAGAAAGTGGTTGGGCGACGGGCCTAGGGGTTCTTGAGTTCGATTCCCAGATCGGGCTTTGATCTTATTATGAGAAATGTTACTAGGTGGACTGTATGTGCGGTTTCCTAATACCACAAAACAAGATGGCTAACGTGGCACGCGACAGCCTTGGACGATGCACTCGCTCTTCCTAATCTATCACTTCACCAGTATCAGGGAGAAGTTCACTTGAGCCGGTAGGAGAGATGTGACGGGAAAACAAAACAAAAAGGCTCAAGTAAATTAACGAAAAAAATGAAGGAAAAAAGGGAAAAAATGCACTTACCGGGTTGGGGCTCCTTCCTGTGGCGCTGTTGACGATCCTGGTCTGACGCCAAAGAAAAAAATAACGAGGAAAAAAACAAAACTCAAATGTACCAGCTAAATGAATTTATAAATTTGAATTTGGAATTCTCAATTAAAGACGAGACATTTCAGATTAAATTGGTCAGTACGACAAAGCGCTAATTTTATATGTAAGGACCCAATATAATATGTTAAGGTGTACTTTTATATAAAAATCTACCGAATGCCGTAAAAATTGAAATAATAAAAAGCATTTTAAGAGTAAGCTAAAATCGTATTAAGTAATATTAAGTAGTAGTAATGCATATCTTCAATTTAAAACATGAATATTGTATTAATAAATCATCATTCATCATCATTACAGCACTTTACAAGTACACTGCTAAACATAGGCCTCCCCTAGGAATACCACAAATCACGGTCTCGAGCCACCTACATTCATCGATTTCCTGCATGTCTTACCTGGTCGTCTCCATCTAGTGAGGGGACACCCTACACTTCCCCTACAGGTATCATGCTGCCATTCGAGAACCTTTCTTCCCCATCAGTTATCGGTTCTTCGAGATTTACGGCCGACACATTGCCACTTCAGCTTACTAATCCATTGGGCTATATCGGTCACTCTGGTTCTCCGGCGGATATCCTCATACCTAAGTTTATCACGCAGTGAAACTCCGAATAAAGCTCTGTCCATATCTCACTGAGCGACTTTGGGCTTCATCATACTGCCTGCAGTGAAATACAACGTCTCAGATTCATAGGTCATCACTGACAACACGCTAGGTTGTACAATCTAGTTTTAAGGTTTTTAGGAATGCCTGACGAGAAGATGTGTCGTAATCTCCTGAACGCTACCAAGCCGAGTTGAATCCGTCAATTAATCCGGCTTCGATTGATATTTATAATTAAATTACTTATAATTAATTTAAAAACTATGTAATTAAGAAATCTATCAGTCCTCTACTATGGGTATGGTTTAAATTGAAGTCTGCCCTCCTATGAAGAGAAACTTACAAAGTTTAACATTATATTACTACAAACTCGATGTAAATTTCAAGATATGACTAACCTTTTCAAAATTATTCATTCCCTTATTGAATCCCCTACACTCCTTTTGTCAAGATTAACACTAAGCCCCTACGTCGGTATACTTTCTTAAACACTTTTGCTTTGCAAGTTTATAGAAATATACTTTCTATTTATTACAATCCTCTTGTAAGAATATTTTGCCTATAGAATTAATTATTGATTAATATTAAAAATATTTATTTATTTATTTATTTAAGCCTTTATTTCCCAAAAAAGAATTACATAAAATTAAATATATTACAAAATTTCATTTACATTTAGAAAACCAATCATGCTTTAAAGAAAATTTTAACAAATATTTAGACTTTTTTTTAAAATTATTAAAAGCAAATAACAATTAACTAGGTACATTTTTAAATTATCAAATATGAAATAATAATAAAATTACATAATCAAACTAATATTAATAAAAATATGAAATAATAAAAGAAATTACATGATCAAACTAATAAAATAAATCAAACGTATATTGAAATCAAATATTAATAATAAGATATGTAGTGGTTAATTATAACATGTTATGAAGATCAATTTACAGCAGATTGGTCACGATAACATAATATTCAATTTTTTATCCTTTTTTCCTAGGATTTGACATTTTATATTATTTATTTGGGTACCCATTTGCGGGTAAAGGCCTCCTCCATCTTTTGCTATTTTTGTTTATCTTGTGCGAGTCTCATCCAGGTTTGTCCAGCTGTGGCCACAATCTCATCACACCACCTTTAGGGTCTACCGCTTGTCCGTGGCACTTCGCGCGGGTTGGAGGACTCTCTCACTTCAACGTCCATCTGTAGCTCTTGCAACTTGGCCTGCCCATCTCCATTTTAATTTACATGCTAACTCTGCAGCATCTATAACTTTGTGGTTTTTCTTATTTCTTTATTTTTTTGTCTATCTCGTAATTTAAGACCTAACATGATCCTCTCTGTTGCACGCTGAAAGACCTGAAGTTTGTTTATTATTGTTTATGTTAGTGCCCAGCTTTGACAGCCATACAGTAGTGTTGGTAGAATAATAGTATCTATTGCCTTCTTTTTTAGTCGCGTCGGTATAGGAGACTTAAATATTTCTTTTAGTGACCAGTATTTTCTCCAAGCACTTTTTATTCTGCGGTCGACTTCATTCTCTGGTTTGAAAAACAAATGTTCTGCCCAAGATAGACATAGCTGTCTACATACTCTATCAATATATTTTGCACCTTCGTAGGCACTCTAACGCTGTTAGTTAGGAATCTCGTTTTTTCAGTATTCATATTGAGTCCGCACTTTCAACTCTCTATATCTGGAGATATCAGCATGTATTCTAGTTCACTATGACTTTCACTGATGAGGATAACGTCGTCAGCGAATCGTAGGTGGCTTAAATACTCGCCATTTATTTTTATGCCAATATTATGCCAATTGAGTTGTCGAAATACATGTTCTAAAATTGTGTTAAATAAATACGGTGAGATAGGATCCCCTTGTCTCACTCCTTTCTGAATATTAAATGGTGTTCCTTTTCTCTCTAATTTAACCACAGCCTTGCTCTGTTTGTATATCTCTTTCAGGATTTTGATATATTTAATATGTACTCCTTGTTCTTGTAGCGTCAGCCATAGGTATGTATGGTATATAGAGTCGAATGCGTTTGAATAGTCTACAAAAGCGATGTAGAGTTTTTTGTTGTATTCATTATATCTTTCAATGATTTGTGTAACAGTGAATATGTGATCATTTGTAGAGAAGCCCGCTCTAAAACCTGCTTGTTCTCTCGGCTGACTTTCTTCTAAAGTTTTTAAAATTCTTTTTAGTAACAAGCTGGTGAATAATTTATATATTGTTTGAAGTAAGCTTATTTGCCTATAATTGCCTATATCTGATGGATCTCCTTTTTTTGTATAGAAGAGTAATTATAGCTGTATGCCAGTCAGAGGGTATCAATTCTTTTGCGAGGATTTGATTGAACAAAATTATTAAGATAAGTGTAAGGGGCTCTTTGATTGCTTTTAATATCTCATTTGTAATTCGGTCTTCTCCGGGACTTTTTAGTGTTTTTAGTTGTTGTATGGCATAGCTTATTTCGCATTCTAAAAAGTGCGGAACGTTTTCACTGTCTTGTAGGTCTAATTATTGGGTTTCTTTTTTTAAAAGACATACGACATTCATACAATGATGTATAGTATTTAGTAGCTATTTCCAATATTTGATTTCGATTAGTTATTTGAGAACCACGTTTTGTCAAATGTGCAATCCAAGTTTTGAGCGAGTCTAATGTTTTATACGCTCTTTTAACTGAGGCTCTCTTTTCCAGTTCTTCTTCAATTATTTTATATCGATGCTCTTTTCGACTATTATTTGTTTTTTAATGAGTTTGTATAAGGCCGAAAGTTGTTTTTTTTTTTCAAAGATTGTTTTATTTTTCTTTTCTTTTAATAGTGTTCTTTCTTTTATAAGTCTAGCAATGTTTTCCTGAATTGGTAGAGTACTTTTACATCTCTTGGGAAGATTGTTGTTGCAGTCTTTGATTTTCGTTACTAAAGTAGTATACGTTTGTTCAATGTTTGTGAATTGCACTTGTTTAACATTATCTGTGAATAAAAACTTTACATATTCTTTTTCTGTGGCTGTTAAACCGGTAGTGGATCTCTTTCCAAAGTGTTTTCTAGATGGATTTCGTTTATGATTAAGTAGTATCGATGCTCTAACTAGTCTGTGATCCTTAGGGTGTGTTGTCGATATCATTTCAATGTTGTGGATACTTGTTATATTTCGTGCTAGGATGTAATCAATTTCATTTCGTGATACTCCATTTGGGTGTATCCAAGTCCATCTACGATTTGGTTTCTTCTTAAAGTATGTGTTTGTTATATGTAATTTATTTTCAAAACAAAAATTAATTAATATGTTGCCCCTTGGGCTTCTCTTACCGTATCCCCATGGGCCCATGATTGACGTGTCATCAGTTGTTGTCACGGCAATCTGAGCATTGAAGTCCCCGACAACCAGTGTGTCCTTATTAGTGTTATTTATTGCTTTTTGGAGATCCTTGTAGAATCTATCTAGGTCTTTTAATGAGGATTGTTCCGTAGGCGCATACACCTGTATTATATTTAACGATTTGCTTTCAAAATTTAGCTCTAATCTAGCAACTCTGTCTGATATTGGTATAAAATCTTTAATATTCTTCTTTAACTCTTTTTTAATTAGAAATCCAACACCGTTTCTGTTTTGTTTTTGACCATAATACATAAAAATATAATCTTTGTTTTCTTTGATTTGTTTTCCTTCTAGTTTCGTTTCAGAAAGTCCTACAATATGCCAGTTTATTTCAGAAATATCATGTTCCAGTTCGATAAATCTTGAAGCATTTATAAGTGATCTCACGTTTAACGTAGCTATGTATAAGTAGTTGTCTTTTTTATTAACAATTTCTTCATGTTTACATATGGAAGGTTGTGGTCTATAACTCCCACGGGGACCAGCCGTGTTGGGAGAGTAAATGTATGTTTTGTTAAAAGCAATTGATTTAGGAGGAGGGACAGGTGGTTGCTACAGTTTATTTTGAATTTCGTTCCGAGAATCGTGAATTTCGTGTTGGTAGCTAGTAGAAGAAGCGGGAGGGTCTAGTTCAGTTTCTTACGATAGCAAATATTTTCTCATATCGACTTTACTCTTCTCATAAGTTCGATGCGCGTGTGAGAGTGATTGTCTGTTTTGTTGTAATGCAATAGAGTTGGTGGATTCTGGTGATTATGATGGTTTTCTTTTTTGATACATTATACATACATACATACATAAACACTCACGCCTGTTACCCAGAGGGGTAGGCAGAGACTACAGACTTCCATTTAGCACGATCCTGACATACCTTTCTCGCCTCTTCCACATCCATATACCTACGCATACATGCTCGTCGGTTAAGGGTACTCTTAATTTGGCCCATTTTTAGTATATCGCCAATTTGGTCGACAAACTTCCGCCTAGGACGTCCCTTTCCGACTCTTCCATTCACTTCTGCGACATATATTTGCTTTGTCAGTCTTTCCGCATTCATTCTTTCTACATGACCAAACCACCGAAGCATTCCTTTCTTAATCCTGATACATTATATTCTCTTTATTTGTACCTAAGTAGACGATTTTGTCACGTCTTAGCACAGCATTTTTACCCTGATTTCTAGCCGTGTCAACCTCTTTCTGGAGTTCTTTTCGTATTTTCAGTACATGTGGTGTAAAATCTTCTTTAATATAATAGTTAGTACAGTCTAATCGCTTTTTTGTTTTTAAAATTTTTATTTTAAGGTTTAATTTACAAAACGTAATCTTAATTGGTCTAGGTTTTTCTCTCTTCCTACCTAGTCTTAAAGCTGATTCTATATCTTGTAAGGTACAATTTGCGTTCAAGTGTTCATTTAAAAGTTTAATAATATTATTTTCTAAATCTTCATAGCTTTTTTCGTTTTCCTCTAGCCCAAATAAAACTATGTTTTTCATCCGTATTTGTCTTTCTATCCTTTCTAATGCATTTTGTTGGTTATTAATAATTTCCTCAAGCTCTTCATTTTTTGTCATAATTTCCTTAAATTTTAAGTTCATATTTTCAATGATAGGCTTTGAAATATTTTCTTGTAAACTTTTTAATTCTTTTCTTTGTTTCGTTATGTCATCCTGCATTTTCTTAAGCATATTTGCTATTTCTTCCATATTGATAAGTTATTTTATTTGTTTGGATGTTATTAAGCGACCTCTTGTGTCAAGTTACTGTATATTTTATTGATTATATTTGATTCAGTACGGTTTGTATTAATTAATATCTTTAAACTCCGCTAGATGGGTTTTACTCGTAACTTCATCTAATTAACAATAGATGGCGCAAAACTTGATAAACTATTTTTAAATGATTCACTGTATTGGTAGTTTGTTTAATTTCATAGGTTATAATTTTGAAAATACAATTATCACATTTTTTCACCAAATTTTTAGTTTCTTTATATTTCATAAGTTTTCTTAAAGCAAAATTTTAATGTGGATTTGCTTCACTTTAACTATTTAATCATATTTATGGTTATAAAGTTCGAAAAGTTCACTTACATATTTAAGTATGAATTAACGGTTTTATTTTTCACATTAATATTACACTATTACTTGTCTAACTTAAACACTTTTGTATTCACTTAATAACACAAATTTTAACTTCTTTTAACAAGAATAACAAATTTTAAATTCAATATAAGTACGGAGCTGACGTGTTTACATGGCATGCAGCGCCCTCTCTCAGTAAAAATATAGACATTTTTAATAAAAAATTAAACAATTTCAAAAAAATCCGTATTATAAATACTTTGTAAATAAGGCATTCAAGGCTTACAATTTAAATTTAAATATATAGGTACATGAATATTATTTTAACAAAGATTTAATTTTTCAATTTTTTCCACAACACAAGTTTATAAGTACATTGTCTTTATATGTCTCGGTAATACCCTATCCTTTCCAGTCCAGTAGTTTGAAAACATCTTCCAATGCAGTGTTGAAGAATTTCGGATATATTACGTTGCCCTGTCTTATGTCGCCTACACGTTGGCCAACACAGTGGCGAATGGAGTGGCGAACATAATGGCCGAGAGTTGGTGACGGCGTCCACACGTTGGAAGGTCGTTCAGTTTATTTCGGTTCGGGCCAATGTGCGGACGGAATTTATAAGCACCGTGGCGCAGTGGCTCAGGAATGAGTGGCTGCGTCGTGCGCCGCGGGTTTGAACCCGCACGGAACAAGTATTTGTATGTCCTACAAATAATTGTTTCGGATCTGGATGTGTGTCCTTGTGCAATTTATGTTTGTAAACTGCCTGCGCGATACTGGAGAAATCCTAGTGTGGGGTTAATGTTTTTATAAAAGAATTATAAAATAATAGTGGTTATTAATGGTTATGGTGGGCTGTAAATAGATATACGATATTATACAACTAGCTTTATTTATTCTTTACATCACTGACCTCTATATATACAAGTACGCTGGACTGGCTATACCATAGAAAATGACTGTGCCAATTTGAAGCGCCGCTAAAGGATGTCTTTAAAAATAAAATTGACATAATATGTCAAAGTCTGTTGTCTCATTTATATTGTCTTATTTAATAAGTCCGTATTTTGAACTTTTAAACTAAAAAACGAAAGTATTTTATGTTATTTCATCGTGTATAATATTAGTTACATAATAAGAATTATTTTTACTAATAATGAGAGTGTGCGTAATCTGTAAAACTCGTTACCAAAAGGGAAGTGGTATAACATTTCACAAGTAAGTGAATTTGCAGCAAATATTAAACAAATTAAAACCATTTGATAACATAAGTACTTAAAAATTTGTTTCTAATCTTAATATTATATATAACAACATCTTTGGCTATATATTACTGATTTTTGATAAACAATAAAATTCAATAGGGTTGTCGAGTTCCTTGTCTATAATACTTATCGATGTTCTTTCCTACCCATATCTGATAACAAACAAAGTTGCCAACAACAGTTGATTATCAAATGTTTATTAATTAACAGGTTTCCACTTGAACCTAGACTAAAAATATGGCTTAAAAGCATAAATATTGTGAATTGGCGTCCGAAACAAAATGATCATATTTGTTCCAAACATTTCACAGAAGACTGTTTTATTAGACATGAGAACTGCACCACTTTGAAAAAGTGCAGTATACCGACCATATTTTCTGGTAGTACCAGTACCAGTAAGTATAAAGGTATTAGATTATTATTTCGAATGATTTTTTATTTCTTCTTTCCTCATTTTCCACCAAACTCAAGGGCCATAGCCAAGTGTCGAAAGGTCACCTGATGATGTCGAGCCACGTTGTATGTGTTTTAGTGGGCTGCGGCTAGAGAAGATTCCTCTCCCTGTACCGCTGTAGTCGAGGTGGAGTCGTAAGGGAAGAGGAGTGTTGGTATGGCGATTGGCGATGCGCCACTCGTCTATCTTTTGCGACTTTGGTGAGGCTGCACCACTTGATGCTTTCAAGTGCTCGTTTTTCCCTGGCTCCATTCACATATCGGGCTCGGGGAGTCCGTAGTGCAGGTGGAGTTAGAGGACGTGAAGAGCAGTGTGGCTTGTTTCTGGTGCGCCTTACCTGAGAATGACTAAGGAGGGGCCGCCATTGGACGGCTGGCGGCGTAGGGGCCATAGATGTGCATGAAAGCATTTCCGTGGAACTGCCAATTTGCGGCGGAGGTAGAACACCATGTGGTTTTAGTAAGTGCGACTCTAGAGATTTAATTATCTCTCGAGTCTCAAAATTTAATTTGTGCCTTAACTTCATAGTGGCACTACTTTAGTTTCCTTCTTATTTAGAAATTCTTGCCATCGTTTACATTCACGGTTTTTGGCAGCTTCCTCTCGCACAACATCCACCGACAAAGATAATCAAGTGTTCGATCAAGAACCCATGGATTGCGATACGTCAAGTCACCCAGAATACGTGGCACTGCCGAAGCTGGAAAGCTTAGGAGCTAGTGCAATATGCGCCGATAAAGGTGATCCGTATTTTGATCTCAAAACTATGGAAGTAGATACGTTGCTGCCTCCAGAATACATGGAGCTGCCCGAGATTGAGAGCCTGGAAAGTTCTTCTTTTTTATGTTAGTATCTTGATTTTTCTTTTCTTTTTTATTACAAACAAACCGTGGCAAATGTCATGTGTAATTTTCTTAATTGTTGTTTTTTCGTGTTATTTATCAATATAAATTTGGTATACAGGTCAGAACACAAGTTGCTACCGGGAACAGACTGTCACTTCAAAGAAGGTTTTGTCTATTTCTGAAGTCCGTAATAATATCAAGCATGATCATCGTTATGAATACTCCCCTAGATCATCCAAAAAGACATTGGAACGAGTTCAGAAATCTTTGAAAAACACACGAGCTCGTATAAAAGTCCTATCCCAACATGTGAAACGATTAAAGGTCAGAATTACTTGTTTAAGAAACGTAATTATTGAATTAAAGAGAAGAAAATTAATTAACGATGACTGTGCAAATCTATTACATCTGTATGACGACTTCAAGCCACAATTGTTTAAAAGGATGATATTAAATACTGGTAAAAATGTCAGCCATGCTAAGTATCCCCCGGAATTAAGAGCTTTTGCTATAACTCTCCATTTTTACTCACCAAAAGCATACGCTTTCGTCAGAAAAAAGTTTAATATAGCATTACCACATCCAAGGGTAATACGCTCCTGGTATAGCTCTATAGATTCGAATCCGGGGTTCTTAGTTGAAAGTTTTAATGCTTTACTACTTAAAAGTAACCAAGCAAAACAGAATGGAGAAACACTAATTTGTGCTTTGATCATAGACGAAATGAGCTTAAAGAAAAGTTGCTCTCGCAGTCGTGATGGTGCAACGCGTGGTTATGTTGATTTTGGCATTGATTCCGAATGTAATGATTTACCCGATTGTAAGGACGCATTGGTTTTTATGATTGTTCCGTTAAAAGGCCATTGGAAAATACCAATCGCCTATTTTTTTATTAATGGGTTGCCTGCTGAAACAAAGAGTGCCTTAATTAAACAGGCTTTAATTCGCTTGCACGATGTTTCAGTAAAAATATGCTCCATAACTTTAGATGGACCACCCGAGAATTTTTCTACGGTAGCTAAACTAGGGGTAGTGTTGAAAGCAGGAAACGACACTAAACCTTTCTTTTATCACCCAATAGACAAGAACCACAAGATTTATGTAGTATTTGATCCCTGTCATATGCTTAAAAATATTAGAAATTGTTTAGGTGACTTAAAGGTTTTAAAGGATCACGAAGGGAATTCAATAAAGTGGGAATATATTGAAAATTTGGCAGCATTGCAGGAATCTGAGGGCCTGAGGTTAGGAAATCGACTAAGGAGTTCGCATATACATTATAAAAAAAATGATAATGAAAGTTTATCTTGCAGCTCAAATACTTAGTAGCAGTGTAGCAGATGCAATTGAATTTTGCGACATTATTTTACAACTTCCAGAATTTAAAGGTACAGCTTCAACAGTTAGATTTATAAGAGCAGTTGACCGTATTTTTGATTTTTTGAATGTAAGAAATCCATGGGGGTGTGGATATAAAAGTCCACTCAGGACTACAAACGAGAAAAGGTGGAGGTCTAAAATAATGGAGGAAATTAATTACCTTAGCAAAATAAAACTACATGATGATAGATTGGTGGTACAATCACGCCGTAAAGCAGGTTTTTTGGGGTTTTACAATGCAGTTATTTCTGTTCTTCATATTTACGACAGCTATGTTAAAGCAGATAAGCCTGAACTTAAATATTTGTTGACGTACAAGTTAAGTCAAGATCACTTGGAATTATTTTTTTGTGCGATTCGTAGCCGAGGTGGTTGGTGTCCAAATCCAACTGCCGCTCAGTTTGTAAACGCATTTAAGCAATTGTTAATTCACCATGAAATAACTAATTCCACGGGTAATGTCCAGGGAAACGACTTATCAATATTAGCTGTATCTTCTGGTTCTTCAAAAGGGGCTAAAATCAACAAATTTAATGTAGATGACTATAGCAATGCTGAACATATACGTACAATAAAAAAATATCGTTTAGAAGAAATAGATTCGCCAAACCTACATGATGAAATAAGTGAATTTTTACACCTGTTTTGGGCAGTACCTGATTCAAACATAAACGAAACGTCTAAACAGTGTGTAGGATATATTGCAGGATTTGTTATTCGAGCGATACGAAAGAAAATTAGATGTGACGATTGCTTGATAGCTTGCGAATCTGTACCACAAGATCCTGTGTCGAATCGCAGAAATGGTATTGCTCTCGTTGTACAAAAAACGAGGGGCGGTTTAACTATGCCTTCTACAAGTGTGGTAAATATTTGTTTATTGGTTGAGTCATTATTCCGCCATGCTGTTAAAAATAATAATGGTAAACCTCCGATAGAACCAAATTTTTCTGCAATATTAACTGCAAAGGTACTAAAAGATCTTATAGTTAAAACGGAAATATTGTTTCCTGATCTACAATACCATTTTAAGGACACTTTGGTTTCAGATAATTTTACTAACCACTTTCACATTCTAGTAAAACATATTATCATCAAATATATAGAAATCCGTCTGTATGCAGCTACAAAAACTTATTCCCTGTACATTACAGGCGATAAAGTACGTAATTTTTTGTCTCGTCAAATTATTTGGGCTCGTCAATGATATAATAATAATAATATTACATTCTATTACAGCCTATAAAAGTCAACTGCTGATAATAGGCCTCCTTCGAAGATTGTCTCATGGGGAATTTTGTTTTAGTTGCCAGTTACCACGCTTGGCAAGCGGGTTGACAACCACGGTTTTGTATTTTTAGTCGTTATTAGGAAGACGTTGCTGGCCATCTCCTGTTCCAGTTTTCCTCTGTCGCCTCTTACGAGACTCTCAGGATGATATGGGCCAGTGAAAATTCTTACACCACCGCTACACGGAGTAACAACTTTTACATAAGGAAATATTAAAATAGTTTACTTCCTTTTCTGCTTAAGAGTAATTCCTAAAAAACTGCATCTGCGACTGATCATCGCTGTTGGTAATAAGAAGTTGTTTAATTTGTTGTTTCCTCGCTTGAAGGCTAAGTATAGCCATTCAGAGAGGACACGTAGCTAGCATTCTTGGGACGATACCACGGAAAGTAGGACTGTATGATAATTTCAGTTATTTTTTATTTTATTTTTTAATATTGTTATTTTAATTTCGATAATGACATTGTAAATAACTGAAAACTATGTAATTCAAAGTTTATATTTTTTTATATATTATCTTGCTAGCTCGTAAATATCGTTAAAAACTTCGAACAGTTATATTGTATAATTCGGAATGATAATACAATCATCGAAATATAATGATATATAACTTTCTGTAACTTTCAAATTAATAGTCCGTATAATACGCATGCCACCTAGTGTCAGTTAATTATACCATGCGTATAATCTTCGCACAAGTGCAACCAATAAGTTAAAAAAGTTTTACCGCAATCTGATGAACGGCATGGCATCGTAGAAAGTACGAGCAAACATAAATTTTTATATAGTAGAAAATATTTTACAGTCTATAGACAGACCTATAGTTGATTAGAATAGGCGTTATTATAGCAGCTGATTTGTTTTTTATAATACTAGAACTAAATGAACGGTTGACAATAAATTATTTTTGGAAATTATGTTTTTATTTTTATTTTGTGTAGTTAGTTTAATCTTAATAATTTTTTAGTTGAATGGTCTAAGGGCTACAATGGTTATCCGAGTACAGAACCAGAGTACAAAACTAATCCAACTGTAGAGATGTGAGAGACAGGGTGACGTAATATCCCCGAAATACTTTACCGATGCATTGGAAGAAATTTTCAAGCTACTGGACTGGAAAGGATATGGTATTAACGTCAATAGTGTGTACGTCACTCACCTTCGATTTGCCGACAATATAGTCCTTATGGCATAATCGCTGGAGGACCCACGCACTATGTTCAATGACCTCAATAGTGTCTCCCAACGGATGGGTCTTAAGATGAACATGGACAAAACAAAAGTCATGTGTAATGTCCATGTCTCACCTATGCTGGTGGTTTTTGGGAGCACTTAGCTGAAGTTGTTGACGAGTATTTTTACTTGGGAGTCCAACTAGGTAAGTTCAACTTCGACCGACGGGTCAATCGACGGATTCAACTAGGCTGGGCAGCGTTCGGAAGATTACAACATATCTTCTCGTCAGGAATACCTCAAAACTAGATTGTACAACCAGTGCGTGTTGCCAGTTTTGACCTATGGATCTGAGACGAGGTCTTTCACTGCTGGGGAAGCTCGAAGTTTAAACTTAGGAATGAGTATATCTGCAGCAGAACTAGAGTGACCGACATCGCCCGATGGATTAGTAAGCTGAAGTGGTAATTGACCGGCCATATAGCTCGAAGAACCGAATACCGATGGGGAAAAAGGTTATCGAGTGGCAGCCTCGTACCAGCAGGTGAAGTGTACTACGTTCCCCCACTAGATGGAGTCAAAACCCGGTGAGACATGCAGGAAGTTGATGGATGCAGGTGGCTCAGGACCGTGCTTTGTGGCATTTCTTGGGGGAGGCCTATGTTCAACAGTGGACTTGTGAAGGGTTTTAATGATGATTAATGATTATTGCATTATATTAATATGATATATAAATAGAATGAACGTTACGGGTGGAGTCCATCTATCCATAGAGTCCATTCTATTTATTTAGGTACGGTAGGGTATAGAATTTTCATCGATATAATTTGGTACACTGTCTTATCCCTATTATTAGTTCCGTGGACGTGCACTTTTGCTGTCAGCGCCAAAATGGCGGAAATCAAATCGCTTCATCATGTCACGTCTATAGCCAGTCCAGCGTACTTGTATATATAGAGGTCAGTGCTTTACATGCATCATAAACTGGAATAAATACCATTAATAAGAACTTAACTTATTTTAAAGTTAAAGGAGTTATAATCGATTAGTCTATGTTTTAAAATTGGGTTTTGATTCTAAAGTTTAGCAAAATATGTACTTGCATTTCTATCAGACATTTGATGTATATAAAATACACCTTATAATTTATTTGGTAATTTAATTATTTTTTGAGAAAGACAAAAACAATAGCAATAAATATAATTAACACTGACTTAATAATAGGTACTAATTATAACTTAGAACATAAATGAAAAACTCATGACGAGCAAAGTGGCTCAGGACCATGCTTTGCGGCCGTCTGTAGAGGTGGATGTTCAGTAGTGGACTTGTGAACAGCTGTAATGATGATGATGATTCGAAATCTTGCACGATTAAATTATAAGCAGTCGACGTTTTTTTTATAGAATAGGGTGACAAACGAGCACACAGTTCACCTGATGGTAAATGGTTGCTGTGGGCCATAGACATCTACGTCTATCCTCGATTACGAATCAAAATGCAGATGCGTTGTCACCCGTGGGGACTAAGATGAAATGCCTCGTTTCCTTTAAAAAGGGTCTCTGGTTCTCTACACTCACTATACGAAACACAGCATCATTAAGCTACAATTTTACGCTGATATTCTGTGAGAGCGTGGTCCTTCCCCGGTCGAGCCGACCTTCGTGCTGCAACTATACTTCTAATATAATTGCATGGTTCTACCACGTATAAACGACGTGCTTCATTTTTTTTTCATTTTAAAATTGTTCTCGTAATAATCTGATTGTAAAAAAAACGTTAATTTTTTTTTGATAAATAGCTTATTGATTAAAACAAATGTTCAATAATAATTAAATCGCGCTAATTAAAGTAGTAGGAATGTTTAAAGTTTAAATTGGCACTAAAAGTCTGGTAATTGGGGCATCCACCCTACAAATCCTGAATATAAAATTTAAATCAGATTACACGAATCTGATTTAAATTTTATATGACTCTGGGAGCTTGTAGCAAACTAAACGCGCGGCCAACGTGTGGACGCGGCGACCAAACTCTGCCAACAATCCTTTGATCTTTTGTAAAAAACCGACACCACACGGATCTCGCGCCAACTTGCGGGCCATCGTTCCAATACATACCAATGAAGCCCAAACACCCCGTCTACACGTTGGCCAATGCTATTGGCCACTACATTCGCCACTGTGTTGGCCAACGTGTAGAGGCGCCGTTACACCTCCGTGCAATGCGATAGGTTAGCTTTGATCGGATAATCCTATAATATTCCAGCGCAACTTGTCTATCTCTTCTTTTTTTAAAAATTTGTTTAAACCAAGTAAAATAAAAGTGTAACAAATTAATCAAGGATATATAAAAATAAAACAACGAGAATTAATACATGCCACCGTGTAAACATTTCCGTGTGTACCGTGTGCTGGCCGTGTAGTAGCGTTTGAGAATATCCACTACCCCATATCTTCCCGTGTGTGGCGTAAGAGGTGATAAATGGAGACAGGCAGGAAATGGGCAGCAGCATCTTCCTAATAACAACAATAATATAATAAAAAACTGCGGTTGCCAACCCACTCGCCAAGCGTGGCAACTATGGCAAATATCCCCTCATGAGCAACAACGCAAACAAACGGCCTCCAGTCCCCGGCAGCCCCGCTATTCTTGGCTACGGTGGCGACACATGGGCAGGGCGTGCTAAGAATCTCCGGTGGAGGTTCGGTTGACACCTAAGACGTCTCGACCTGGCAAAATATAACGCACGCATCCTGAGGACTAACGAGAAGGTCCTGGAGCTGAAAGAAGAGATAGACAAGTTACGCTGGAATATTATAGGATTATCCGATCTAACCTAACCTATCCCATTGCACGGAGGTGTAAGATAGGGTGACGTTATTTCCCCGAAACTCTTCACCGCTGCATTGGATGACGTTTTCAAGCTACTGGACTGGAAAGGATACGGTATTAACATCCATGGCGAGTACATCACTCACCTTCGATTTGCCGACGATATAGTCCTTATGGCAGAATCGCTGGAGGACTTAAGCACTATGCTCAATGACCTCAATAGTGCCTCCCAACGGATAGGTCTTATTATGAACATGGACAAAACAAAGATCATGTTTAATGTCCATGTCACACGTATGCCCGTAGTTGTTGGGAGCACTAAGATCAAAGTTGTTGACAAGTACGTTTACCTGGGACAAATAGTCCGGCTAGGTAGGTTCAACTTCGACCGAGAGGTCAATCAACGGCTTCAACTCTGCTGGGCAGCGTTCGGGAAATTACAAAACCTCAAAACCTGAAAACTAAGTTGTACAACCAGTGCGTGTTGCCAGTGATGATCTATGAAACCGAGACGTGGACCTTCACTGCTGGCCGTATGAGGACGCTCAAAGTTTCTCAGCGAGCTATAGAGAGGGTTATGTTCAGGGTTTCTCTGCGTGATAAACTTAGAAATGAGGATATACGCAGTAGAACCAGAGTGACCGACATAGCCCAACGAATTAGTAAGCTGAAGTGGCAATGGGCCGGCATATATCTCGAAGAACCGACAACCGTTGGGGAAAATAGGTTCTCGAGTGGTAGCCTCGTACCTGTAGACGAAGTGTAGGGTGACCCCCCACTAGATGGAGTGACGACCTGGTAAGACATGCAGGAAGTCTTTGGATGCGGGGGCTCAGGACCGTGCTTTGTGACATACCTTGGGGGAGGCCTATGTTTAGCAGTGGACTTGTGAAGGGCTGTAATGATGATGATAACAGTGTAAATACTATTTATATTATTTTTATATATACGTAATATCCGTTTAAGTGAACGCTGTGTTCCTTAAGAGAAATAAATGTCTTTATAGAAATGTTAAGTACAAATAATGCGCATGTAAACAGAGTTTTTGCATCAAAAGTTATGTTACCAATGTTGAGAATGATGCCCTTTGACTGCTTAAGTAGATTTACAAAAATTATTCGACGTTAAACATCAAAAGATAAAGTAATTTATGTAGATGTTAGATACATTATCTTTTAAGGTGCAAATACCAAAGGCTGTTTCATCTTACGGATTTATTACGGATGGTTTAGATTTTCTGGGTTGTGCGCAAGAATCTTAACTTTAATTGACTTTTTGCGACGGTTCAAAAAGATACGCTGTAATCGCAAGCCAAACAAGATAATTTGGGTCAATTATTAGTTTAATTAAGTTTTTAAGCAAAAATTGAGAATTCATCTCAAATTTTCCAATTTCTTTTTATTCATACTTAGAAGAGTACTCGTTTTACAAGATTTTGAACAAACCGAATACTCTTATAAACATCAAAATATTCCCTTTCAACCCCTTTATAATAAATCCAAGATAAATATAAAATTTCACTACTAAATTCGCAGCTTTAACATCTACACTTGCGTTTAATGTGACGTTGCAGGATTATTATCATTTCTTGTACCTGTGTAAATTTACTGTAAAGTAAATATTGTCCGAAAACTTATTATTTTATAAAAATTTAAAATACTTGCAAATGTTGTGTGAAAACAGAAATCCTAATCATAATATTTGTCCTGATAAAAATATCATAAAGATGACACTAACGTATATAAATGCATGCCTTTCAAAGGTTTCATAATAAAACCGAGTAAAGATTGTGTATCGAATGAAAAGGCTTATTATATTTTAGGTTATGTTGAGAAAAAGTCTAACAGTTCAAGCGCTCATGGCCACGTTGTAAGTTTTAAAATTTTCCACGCTTTAGAGCCTTTCGCTCGAATACTGCGAAGGTGGGTTAAGGTTTTCAAAGCTTTAAACCATTTTAAAAGACGGCCACATTATTTTACCCACAAAACAAATACTTAAGTATTTGTTTTGTGGGTAAAATAATTTAAAATCAAGTATATTTTTTTATATTTATACAATTTCTCGAATATTTTTATCCTGAAATCACTTAGATCATCGATAATCATGAAAAAAAAATCATCCGATCTAATGGAACTTTTTAAATGCTCTTTGATCAAAATGTCACACAATCTATTTGGGTAGCACGTTGAAAAACTTTAATTGAAATTTGAATTTTAATTCAATTAAAGGTTTTTAAGGTTAAATTAATTTGATGTTTAATTTTATTAAATTCATGTTATTTCAAACTTCTGTTCTGTTCTGTCTGAAGTCGTGACATTGTTGAACAATATCTTGGATTGAGGGCGACTAAATCTAATCCAATTCAATCCCCAGAAGACACAAATTTGCGCGTTTAACGGTAAAAAGAACCGGTTTGTCGTATCTCCCCAATTTTAAGGCACTCCCCTTGTTGCCTCAGCCAGTATCGGAATCCTCGGTATCGACATATCGAAGGATGTGCAGTTTCGTGGTCACCTGGAAGAGAAGGCCAAATTAGCCTCAAAAAAGCATGGCTTGCTTAGCCACGTTCCCATTTCTGGACCCAGGCTCCCCAGTGTCAGCTCCCTTCATTTGACCGCATCTAGCGCAGACTGAATTCTCTGCGATCTGCTTGATACACTGGCGATGCGAAGAGATGTTGCATCTCTTTGCATTTTCTATCGCATTTGCCACGGGGAGTGCTCTCAGGAATTGTTCGGATTAATTTCAGCCGCCAAATTTTACGAACGCACATCGTGACAAAACTCACGATACCACCCACACCATCTGGATGGTTGGCGGTCCACCAGTGTACGTTTTACTAGGAGTTTTCTTTCTCAAACGAACCCTCTGTGTAACCCTTTACCACCGGCGATTTTTTTGGGACCGAAACGACCTAGAGACCTTCAACAAAAGAGCTAAATCTTTTCTAAAAGGCCGGCAACGCACCTGTAATTAATTATTTTGGTGTTGCAGTTGTTCATGGATGACGGTAGTCACTTTCCATCGGATTAACCGCATGCTCATTTGTTATTCTATAAAAATAATATTTATTTTAGTATTAATTAAAATTTGACTACTGTCACTCCTTATTAAGCGGTGTCAGATTTGGTATAATTCAGGAGCGTGTTTTGGTTGGCATGATGGGCTGAAGGGCTATTAATTAATGGATATATGGATGAATATCAAAATACTAAAATATTCATTTTGTAAGGCTACATATGTCCCTTCGAGGACAGAAAAATTGTACGAAAACGATCCAACTGCAAAAAGTTGTAGTAGAAGGTATTATAAACCCAGAGTTTCTTACTAATACTTTGTGAGATAATTTCAAGCTAGTTGACTAGAAAAGGCAAACCTTCATTTGCTTACAATATAATCATTCCGGTGCTGAATGATTTTGCGCTATGTTCAACAATCACAATTGTAGGCGATCACCTAAAAGTTATAAATAACTTTAATGTCAAATTTGTAAGTTAAACATCGCTAATCTATTACTCTTTTTCAATGGATCGATATATATATATATAGTGTTATTTTTAATTTACTGAAGACCTTTGGGGAATGTATTATTTACACCATAACAACATTTGTAAGAAAAAAAATATATTTCTTCAATTTTCATTTTCATACAAAAATAAAAATATTTTAATTGGAGCTTCTAAACGGTAATTCAATAAAAAGCGCGTGGCGAGGGAGGGGTGGAGGGGTGTAGGAGGCGACGATACTCATCTAAACTTGACCTAATTAGTAACCTGTGTCGTCGGTCGCCTTTGATGCGCCCGCGACGCTTGTCTTTTCGTTCTGAGATTATTGGGAACGTTACCTTGTTACGATGGCTTACCGATACTCAAATGTTGAGTATACCGAAATGGTGTGAATTTTAGCAATTTGCAATGATAATGTTAGTGAAGCTTGCCGTGAATATTCAAGGCGATTTCCCAACTCACGTGCACCGAGCTACGCTACGATGCTGGGCGCTACACAGCGATTGCGAGATTACGGGCAATTCCAGCCTGTATCTATCGATCGTGGTCGTCCACCGCGGTGCACAGTACTCGAGCAGGAAGACATACTGCAGTTTTTTTGAAGAAAATCCAGCAGCGAGCACTTATGAAGCAGCCCGACAGTTAAATGTGTCACAATGTTACGCATGGAGTGTCATACACAATGACGGGAAGTACCCCTTTCACCTGCACCGTGTTCATGAACTCAGCGAAGCTGACAAACCTGCGCGAGTTACATTTTGTAATTGGTTACTAGCTGCTGAACGAGCTAACATTTTATGGACTGATGAAGCAACATTTGGAAGAGTAGGGCTATTTAATACGCACAATGAACACTTGTGGTGCTATGAAAATCCACATGAAACAAGACCGCATAGCTTTCAACATCGGTTTAGTGTCAATGTGTGGGCAGGCCTTATTAATACAACGTTACTGGGTCCTGTTTTCATGGAAAGATTAAATGGTGAAAGCTATCACAATTTTCTCACCGATACGCTGCCAGAATTGTTAAAGTATATACCACTTGCATCTCTACGCAATATTTATTATCAACTTGACGGGGCACCGGCGCATTATGCTCGTCGAAGTTAAGGATTATTTAAACAGAGAATACCCTGGACGCTGGATCGGACGTGGAGGGCCTTGTGCTTGGCCTTCCAGATCGCCAGACATCACACCAATGGATTTTCATTGGTGGGGGCATGTAAAGACATTAGTGTATACTGGTCGCACACTCGAAACCCGCGACATGTTGAAAGAAAAAATAATTTAGGCATTCGATCAAATCAAAATGAATACTCAACTTTTATCTCGTGTCGGAGAACAGTTAACTTTTAGGTGTCACCTATGCATAGAATGTGGAGGTGATTATTTTGAACGCTATGTGCGCGATACTCACCGCCATCCGCGGACAAGTACCTCTAATTCTAATGTATAAAGTATTTTGTAGCCTTAGGAATACTGCTGTAATACATATAAGGAGAGTTGAATTGAGCCATTGGTTGTCTCCCTCGCACACGTGGGCTTTTTACCGGGCTTTCGAGAAGGCGATCACTCCCTTTCTAACCTGCGGCAAACCTGTTCTATAATGAAAATTAACTACGATTGTATAAATAGCAATTAATACGCAGATAAAAAGCCCGGCTTTTTAGTGACCATCAATTTTTTTCCTCAGAGCGGGACGCCTTTAAAGTTATTATAGTTTTAACACTTTTACCTTCTTGGTCTAATGGTCGTAAACGCAATTGCTGATCATGTGGTTCCAAGTTCGAAATCTGAGTCGGGTCAAGAATCATTTATTGGGTTTTTCTGTCACAAAATTCTCAGTAGCAGTAGTATTACACTTGGGCAATATAATCCAGATGCGCAGATGGCTATTTTCCGTTGAGAATCGCCTTGTTACCAAAATTCAATCTGAAGCCCTTTAATATAGGTTTATAAATAAAACACATAGTTGTTTGAATTTCTTAATGATCTAAAGTGAATTCTGAACATCAAATAAATACTAATTGAAAATAACTTACTTTATTTGATAATTTATTGTAGATTAATTAAAAATTGTCACTTCGTACCTTTAAATTCAAAAGTGTAGCTTTTCAGAATAATCACGTAACTATATAAGCCATTCTGGCAAACCTGGTACGCGCGGTGTCACAATGATGGCACGGGTGATACAACACAAACCTTTAAATCGGGAGGGTTCTGCCTAAAGGGGGACGTATGGTCACGTTAGGTATGAATTTAGTCGAGACACGGAGACGCGCGGGCGACGCCGACGATATGTTTGCAAGTTCACGTCACATTTCAATGTTTACATTGTGTGTTAGCTTGAGCGAATCCTATACCTTTAAACGAGCAATTCTTGTATATATATAATCGGGATCTCGGAAACGGCTCCAACGATTTTCATAAAATTTAGTGTCCAGGGAGTTTCGGGGGCAATAAATCGATCTAGCTAGGATTTATTTTTAGAAAATGTCCTTTTGTCCGTGTTTTCAGGCAATAAAAAACTGCTACAATATAAAAAGGTAAATTTTGACAAGTTACCAACGATCGTAATAGCTCAGATGGGATGTTGTTCGGGCGTGATATCGGAGTTCCGTGGTTCGCGTCCCATCTTGGGTCCGACTATTTTTAATTTTTTCCCTTAATATAATAATAATAATAAGTTCCTTTCTTTTGTGAGAAAATCTATTATTTCGAGGCCTTTTTTTAGTATTTTTTAAATATACGAAAATTTTAATTAAACTAATTGCACTCATAATTTTTTTTAAACAAATAACCATTTCAGTTTTTTCTATTATGTCAATGAGATCAAAAAAATATTATTCATGTAATTTGTATCTAAATGTAATTTAAAAATAGCGAGCAAAGCTCGGTCATCCGGGTACTATATTATAATGTAAAATATTTTGAGTTGAAAATGTATACTTTTTTAAAGATTTTTAGTGAAAATGGAGGGAAAGAGTGTTCATTGCGATGAATATAACTATTACAAATACTCGTATCCCCCTATGAGACAATCTATGGGGGAAGTCTATGTTAAGCAGTGGACTTTAATAAGCTGAAACGGTATCGGTGATTTATTATATAATGTTCTATATACTTTCATGTTTCAATAACTGGTACAAATAAATACATAATATCTAAGTTAACATCTGCTTATCCACAAAAACACCAATTATTTTAAGTTACTTCGAAATAATAAATAATAAAAATATTACAACAGCTCATTAGATATAAATTTTCAATAGGTGACACTTAATCAAATTTTTCTTAATTATCAAAACTAATCTACTATACTAATAATAACACTTATTTTATGCGAGTCACATCTTATGATGATTAAGATGCCTATCTGTGTAAATTGACATTAAGAAGTCGGCGGCCGAATTTGCACGAAGTCTGACGAGCCATTGCTGTCGCTAAACAAACTTTTCAAAACCACCTACATTGAGCTTTGTATGTCTGAGGAGTTTTTGTTGTAATTTGCATTATTACCTTGTACGAATAGCCCAAACCAAATTTATATTAAGCAAAATTAAGTAGATAAGTCTCATAAGCAGTGGCGAAGCGAGGGCTCCAAACTAGGGCAAGCCCAAGATATGGTTTTGTTGTTTTTAGTAGTTTTATAAAAATACACCAATCTTGATCTGTCTCCACTCTTTAGTTTCATATTCACTGCTTCGAGGACGTGTTTAACAAAGCACACAGAAGGCATACTACTGCTAGATAGGTTGTATGACCGTAGAATAAATAAATTTTCGTTCGATAAAATGACTTCACCTATAGAATTAAGTAGATGGCGGTATTAAAATTTAATATACTGAAGACTAAAGGAAATATTTTTTAAAAACCTCAATACATGATGTATTCATTTAATTTATTAAATTAAAGTTTGGACATCACATAAAAAAAATTAACAATTATTTGCTATAAAATTAAACTTATACTGCAGTCCAAAACGATAATTTTAACTCATATGGTAATATAAGTATTAGGTTATTAAACCTTTAAATATGCCTAGAATAATTCAACTTTAATACTAAAGAGCCCTGTACCTATTAAAGTGTGAAGAAATTTTTATTGAATTAAAATTTTATTTTTAAAGATTTTACCGTTTCCTCGCTGATTAGTACTTTAACACACTTATTTACAGTACAATATATAATAAACAATATATGATAAATCACCGATACCGTTTCAGCTTATTAAAGTCCAATGCTTAACATAGACTTCCCCCATAGATTGTCTCATAGGGGGGATATTTGTAATGGTTTCCACGCATGGTACGCTTCCACGAGGGTTGCAAACAACATTTTTTTATTTTTAGTCGTCAATAGGTCTTCCTAATAATGATTAAAAATAAATAAATTGCTGCTGCCCATCCTCCTCATCCTCCCATCAATTTGTCTTCCCCTGTCGCCTCTTACGCGACCCACGGGATGATATGGGGTAGTGGATATTCTTACACCGCCACTACACGTTAAATATATACATCCATAACTATCGGCAATTCATAATCGAAATGCAGATGCATTGTCACCCCCGAAGACTTCGATAGAATGCTTGGTAACTCTTAAAAAGAGTCACCGTTTCCCTATAATCACCACACCAAAGATATTTTATAGGTACAGATACCGTGTTACTAACACGTCGCACCGTTCATAGTGACGCCAGTCTTCGATTCGTGTGTGCGTAAGTATCACGTCACGCGCATATCTTACGTACCATGCCTGCATTAATGTGCGTGACTTCAGTAATACGAATAAGGTTCGGTAATAATAAAATAAGGTACAAATCGATTACCCAAAAACGTGGGAGATTTTTATTTCATTCTAATTGACGTACGTAACAGTTAAAAATAAATAAAAAACACAGTAGATGTATCTCTATTTCTCGCTCTAGTAAATGACGGTTCCGAGTTACCAAAAAGGAAGGAAAGGAGGAAAGTGCGATTCCGTGCAACCAGATGTAAATCAATCCTAAGCCTTAAAATGGTTTAACTTTATAGGTTGGTTAAAACCTGTTAAATTAGACCGTTTAAAACCTCTATACAGTTAACCTTTTCGATTGATCATAACATTAAAAAATGGCAAAAACATTTCATAGGCTAGGATCTAATATTACTGCGCAGTATTATTACTTGTATTGACATTTAGCTTTCGTATTGTTTTACAATTAAATACACCAGAATATTTTACACTTAGTTATGAAAAGTGGTGTTCTTATCTTTATATTTTTTCCAAGAGTAATTTTAAAATAATTTCACAGCATAAATAATCATTTTGCGAAATTAAAAACACTGGTGCGTAACGTATGATAGCAGTGAACATCGCTGGCGTAATAGCGGAACGATCGAACAAATACGCCAATATTGGTGCCTTTTAAATGGAAGCGTTTTAAGCGCCTGTACATGGTATCTGGACCTATAAAACATCGTTGCACCACACATCATTTTTATTTAAAATATACTAGAGCAAGAGCCCGCTTCAGCCAGGCGCACAATATTTCATAAAACCAGAAAGTTTGTCTGCGCACGTCACCAACACAGGTAAGAACGATGAGCGACTATGTAGTTTGGGTAGTGGTTACTTTGACAGGTAACAGGTAACAAAGGTGTAAAAAAAAGCACCTCAAATACATTAAAAGATAAAGCTCGGTTTTTTGATATTTTCTTTAGAATAATATTTAAAATGATGTCATCCATTGCCGGACACTTAGTATGGTTTTAACCCCCTGCCGGACACCCCCAAACTCAAAAAAATTGCACTTTCGCTTACAATATAGTATAAAAGCTGAATTTTAGATATGTTACTTGGGGGACTATCAAAAGAAGTTACCCCAGTAGCTGGACAGTTTTCACGGTTTTTACATATTGCCAGAGGCCTTGAAAGTCTGTTCTCTATTGCGAACTTTTACTTACTCAGTATTATATCCTAAACTATTTTTTAAACTTAACAAAAAATAAAAATAATAACAGCAAAATAATTCCATAAAATTATTTATGACTAAAAAATACATGTAAAAAAATTATCTAATAAAATTTTCATGTCTAAAAATCAATAAAAAAATCTAAAAAATTAATCCATAAATTTTTAGAGGTTTGTTAACATTTTTGAGAAATTCAAGTTTTGACTGTGTGAGCTAATAGTATTGTTTATGGTAAGGAGTCCAAAAAATATTTTTAATATGTTCATAGCCATCTTTTATTAAGTAAAAAATATTCTTAATGTTCTTAATATTATTACAGAGTTAAAAAAAATATTATTGAATACAAAAAATTATTTAATAATGCTCAGAATTTTCATTGTTGTCGTCGATATCTTCATCATCCTCGTCACTACTACTCCAGTTCTCTTGATTGATGTCCAAATCACCTTCTTCGTCAGTTTCTGTAAAAATTTAACCGAGTTAATACAATTATGAATAATAACAAAATCATGTACATAATTTGATATAGTAATTATATACCTGATATAATTTGTAACGAATCACTGACAAAATTTGGTAGCTGATCCCCTTCAAACCATTTAAAATGGTATTGTTTCATTTCATTTTCTTGTACCCAACCATTATTTTGTGGTTTGTGTATGGTTGGATATTTTAGGTGAGCATTATTCCAAATGCAACATATGTAATTTGCTCGTAGAAATTGCTGGAACAGTTCGCTTTTACATGACGGTAGGCTGCTAGCGTCGAAATTTCGCAATTTTTTTCGGTTAAAAGCTTCGTTAATATCAGAGACCGTATATGAATCGATGAACATTTGAAGGCGCGTAGCATCAACATCAATTATACCACCGACATTGTATACGTTGCATATAAATTTCTGAACAATATTAAAAACGTTTTAAATTAATTCATTGTTACCGAATTTCATGAAAGATTTCTGGTACTCTTGATGTTTTTTTAATATTTTATAAGGTTTTAGTTTTCCTTTTCTGAAAAATGCAGGATTACAATCACATCCTGTGATTGCATGAAACCCAGGTAAGCTACGACAAATAGATTCTCCCAACTCTGCGTGAATTTTGGTTAGGTCAACATATCTTAAGTTATTTCCAGTACCTGTAAGCATCCAAACACGTGAATTATTTTTAAGATGATGCATGTTCCCAAGCATTATAGCAGCAATATCAGTATCAACACTTCTGATTACTATATTTGCTTGATAGTTGATGTTACACGCATGATATACTATCTTAGTGTCTGCTTCCTCATGTTCTGGGCATGACAACTCTTCATCAACACTTGAAACGACGTGATTAGAACTATTAACAGTAAATGAATGACTTTGTCTGAAATTAATGTTTATAATTTTATTTCGAATAAATGGCACCACTTCATCAGTAGCCCAATGTGAAATGAAGAAATCAACAAGAGCTTCTTTAAAATTAGAATTTTTCAATTCTTTTGTAAAATCACTTGGTCGAACTTGCTTAGGGCCAGTTATCGTAAACTCTAATTGTGCACATTCAAATCACTGTGAATTTTCATAATCTTTGATCGATGGGGTACAGTACTGATCAAAGATAACATCAATTCTCGATGCTTGCAATTGAGTGACCATTTGCAACATTTTTTTTAAATATTTCCAAAGTTTTTCGGAACATTTTTCATCTTATGCAATAAGAAAAAAACATCAATTATTAGAACATCAATATGACGAGGTTGCTCGTGTTGGACCTCTTTCTCTAAAGTTTTAATCAAAGCAGATTTATCAGTTTTGCAAATAGTTCCATCCAAATGGCACATGGACAATGGCACTGAAGTAATTGGGTAAGATAAAATTTTTGAGATATCTACTTTATAATCCATCGAGATTCCCAGCATACGTCCAAATAAATCTCTTTGAATTTTAATTTCTTGAATTTTACCACCTACTTGAACTTTCTTTTTTTTCTCATAATCTTTGGAGAAATTGTCTATTGATGTTTTCTTTATGGCTTTTTTGAATCGGTTAATATCTGATAAACACTCAGAAATGAATGTTTTACGGTGGCTATCTCCGTTTACTTCTATATTTAGAAGGAACGCCTCTACCGTTGGTGATGCAGATTTCCCAGATGAAATATTAATCAATTGTTCTTTTGGTACTTCTGAGCTGAAGGGATTAATAAATCGATTGAACGTGGCAATGAATTTTTGTAACTGCTTGGTATTTTTCCGAATATTATGAAGATTCAAGTCTGCAGAAACATCTTGATGAGTTTGTAAGCCTAATTCTAGATAAACTTGGCTTATTATTGTAGATCTCACATCATGATTCCGAGCCCACCGTTGACGTGCTGAAATTGAATTTGTAAAATGTATTACACCTGTGAGCCTTCTAGCGGCATCTGCGTTTATCGTTTGCTCTAATACCAGGTCAATAGGCTGTCTTGAAAACGGCTTGGTGGTCCTTTTAATACCAAAGCAGCCTATTTTAAATCCTTCGTATAAATCTGGATGAGTTTCTGCAACTTTCAACAAATTATCATAATATTTTACGGTCCATCGTGCATAATTTTGTTGATTGCATATAAAAATATATTTGTGATTTTGGATAGCATCAATCTAAAGAGCTCGAAATTTACAGTCCGAATGCTTCGTGATAGGTTCAAGTAATAGTTTATAAGGTTGATGTAAATTAAGTAGAACTGTGCAGTTTTACCATGTTCACCATTGAGAGATAATTATTTATTAATTCTTCTAATTCTTCATTTTCTATGTGAAATGATGATATTTCGCTGTTTTGAAGTCTTTTCACTCCTTCTATTACATCGTCCGTTAATGTTATATTATTATTTTGTAAGAACGATTTAAAATGTAGTATTTCCAGCCCCAAAGCAACCATAGGGTGTAATCTTTTACAACGGTTGAAGTGTTTTCCATCAAGAAATCCATTCACTGAACCATTTGCCAGCAAATTACTCTCAACCATTACATTTGTTAACCCACATGCACTTATCACCTTACCGATTGCTTTAAAATAAGCCATCATTATATGAAACGGTCCTAAATGTATGAATAAGTTATCAAAATGAGGTGTTTCCGTGGCTTGTTTTTGGTATGCAACTTTTGCAATGGCAAGATCATATGTAACCTGTATGGAAGGTTGGTGTAAGTCTTCAGCTATTTTCTTACTTTGTTCCATAGTCTCTAGAACTATGGATGTACTGGTTGGAGATGCATTGATTGGGGTTAAATAGGAAATAATTTGTTGCGGACTGTCATTATTATTAATCCGGCTGTTGAAACCAACCCACATTGGTACATCAGGTAATTCCAAAGCATGACTAATCATCCATATATTGTCAATTACAGTGTGTAATTGCGAATTTGTAGAGTGTGTAATTTCTATATCATCAGTCTTTAGTTGTAAATCACTTGTCATTTTTGATTTTTTTGGATACGGAATCTCTTCTGTAGATATGGCTTCAAAAGTTCTTCTTTTCCTTTCTCTTTTTTTATTTTTTTGTTGTGAGTTATTACGATTATTTGGAATCGACGCTTCAGACATCTCAGATTCTTCAGGCATTTCAGGTTCTTATTCGTATCGTATTTGACTCAATGTTTTGGTAAATAATTCCCACTGTATCATGTAAAGTATCCTTTCCGCTCGTAGCCTCCACAAAACGGTCAAAATTGTCATATGCCACACCAGTAAAAAGTTCAGGTTTCTTTTTAATTTTTTCTGGGCATAAGCTAGACTTTTCAATAGTACTATATGTTGTTTCCGTTTCTAGTTCCTCAACTCCTTGATAACTTATACAGTGCCCGTATCTATTAACGATATCAATAACTTTTCTACTGCTTGTCAAACTCTTTAAAGTCATGCCTAACATGATATTTCTTTGACGTCTTCACTTGACCATTATGGACTCCAAAAATCACATCTTGACAATAAGAACGAACTTGACGATTACATTTTAAGCTGTTTTTTCGTTTTTGATTGGCTCCACCAAGAAGAGTAAAGTAAAAGTCGAGTAATTGTTGTGGTATCGAGGCTTCTCCTGATATTAAATCCTGCGCTGTAATATTTTTAGCCGGCAACTTTTTCTTTTCTATTTGCCGTATTGTTTTTCTTAAAATCAATGCCGCTTTTTGTAAAATATTTTCGGTTTGTAAATTTTCCAACATTATATCGTCTATCACGTGTAAAAATTTCGGTGCTATTATTTTTTTGTTACGAACAATGAAAGATTTAATATCATTAGAAATTTTTTTCTTCTAAGTGTTGAGCTGTAAAAGTAACGTTCATTTCAACAGAATTGTCTTGAAAAATTTTCTCCAATGAATCAATGTACGGTTCGTGTAAATGGATTAATAAATGACAGCGCCCTTTCTTGATTATGTCTTCATCGATGATTACACTTATTTCTTCAAAAGCCAATTGTTGATATTCTCGATGAAAATGCCAATCACTTTTACTGAATGGTTTTTTTAATAAAGATATTTTATTATTAAAGTCGACTCTACATTCTTTAAGATAGTGTATTTTCGGGCTAGAAAATTTTTCCAATCTATTTAATAATTATGTAAACTAGTATTGACATTCGATATTAGGTAATACACTAGATTTAAGTTTGTTGGTGTCTGCTTCGTGAAGTGAAAGCATTTTAGATCGTAATTTTTTATATTTTCTATTAAAGAATACACAAACTTTTGGATTATTGTTAATACTGCCATCACTCTCAGTTACATTATGTACTATTGGAGTTGAATGATTATTTTTTCGAGTATCTGACTAAAAAGTTTCAACATTTTCTTGAGATATTGATGATTGGAGTTCGACCGATTCAGAAATTGGAATAGATTGCAATATTGATGAAGATTCTACAGGTAGAGTCTGAGAATGAGGTTTTTCTTGAGAAGTTGTAGGTTGTGGTTCTATTGATTCGGAAATAAAAGTTGTTTGAGAGATTGTTGACGATTCTGTAGTGGAAGATTGTAAATTAGATGGTTCGATGGTCAACTCAGGTATCAACGGCGTAGTTGGAGAGCGATTGTCTGTAGGTACACTGGCTGATGTTGCTTTTTCATTTTTTTTAGAACTTCCAGGTTCAAAAATTAAATATTTTTTCATAACCCCTATGAATGCTTTATAGCATTCCCGGTGATAACCACAGTCTGTATATTCATCGGGCAAAATGATATCTTTATATTTTAGGTTATGTTTTTTTTCTGACATTCAAAATATTTTGACATTTTTTGAAAATTTCCTCTGAAGACAATATTATTTTGCCGGTACTTTCTTTACAAACAAAACAAATTAATTTATTTTCCATGATAACACTTCACTAAAACTCGATTAAATTTATTTCACAAACTACACAAATAAACGATAAAACATATAGTGAACGTATAATAATTCAACACAATACAATGCAGCGTGACCACTTTTTAATGAGGGAATCTACCAAAGATACTGCTAAAATCTACTGAAATCTACTAGATCGCATTTTAAAATCTACTAATTTTTAAAAGTAATATTTGAGCCATTTTGCGTAGATACGAATTGAAATAAATCACATTTGTTAATAAACCCTACATTTAATCAATCATTTATGATAAACATTTTCGTATTAATTTTCATTGTCATCAAATTTGCACTTCTTTTCCGCGAAAGCAAACAATACAAATGAACGAAAACGAGTAATAAAACTATGTTGTCTATTGAAATAATACTAGTTTTTACGGAATTTATCGCGTATATTTAACTTTTTAAATACCCGACGTTTCGAACGCTTTACAGCACTCATGGTCACGGGCAGGACTGAGATGTTCAACTTCCATATGTCATAGTTAACCGCGGTTACCATAGATTAAAATTTAACTTTTGTTCCGATCTATGCAGTATGAACTTATGGTATCTTGAAGTCTTGCAGTTGTATGCTTGGGTTGGGATTTAATTTTATTTATTATAGGATCCCAAGCAGATGGTAGCACCCAGCCATCTTCTCTATTGAAATTAGGATGTTTTTTTGATTTCAATAGCCTCGCGAATCATCCTTGGAAGGAATCGGTGTTCTTTAGCGAGGATTTGCGGTCTATCAAATCTGATGTAGTGACGGGGGGCGATCCTGTACGTGTTCACAGACTGCAGACTTCCCGGAGCGTCGATTCTTCACATCAGCTATATGTTCTTTAACGCGGGTTTTATTGATCTTTTAGTTTGTCCTATGTAGGAGAGACCACATTCACAATCAAGCTTGTACACTCCTGCATCTTGCAGAGGGACATTACACTTGACTGATGGTAAAAACTGACCAATCTTCTTCAGCGGCTTGAAGTATGTTTTGATGGAAGCGCGCTTCAAGATGTAGCCAATCTTGTCAGTGACTCCTCTAACATATGGCAGTACAGCAGGTACACCATCGCCACACCATCTACTTGCTTTTAGAACTCCTCCTTCCACAATAGGTATCCAGATGTAAGGCAGTGTCTGAGTAATACTGCATATTCTACGGGCATGTTGTTTTCTTCCAGCCTTTTAGTTACAATTGAGATGCAGTCTTCAATAGGTAAGCATGTAAACAATGACTGCACATCAAAAATGACCATAGTTTTATTGTCAGCCAGATGTAGATCTTTAATTTCGCTGACAAAATGGTAGGAATCCTTTATGTGTGCTCTTGTATGTCCCCTGAGCGGTGAGAGTATTTTCGCTAAGTCTTGAGCCAATCTGTAAGTTGGTGAATCGATTTGGCTCACTATTGGACGTAATAGAGCATTGGGCTTGTGTATTTTTGGTAACCCATACAATTTTGGTGATTTGGCGCTATTTGGTAGATATTATCCATTTTACGTCCAGATTTAATTTTTCGGATGTGTTTCTTTATGAGGTCACTAGTTGTTTTTAGTGTGCTATTTGTTGGGTCGTTTTTAACCTTTTTATAAGTATTTATATCCGACAAAAGTTCTTGTATTTTAGAATTATAATCTGACGTATCCATGACAACCGTGGCGTTTCCCTTATCTGCGCGGAGAATCGTAAGTTCTGGTTTATTGCGTAGGTTCTTTAACGCTATAAATTCGTCTTTGGGAAGATTCGGTTTAGGCACTGAACATCGACGTAACATAGACGAAATTTCTTGACGTATCGCCTCCAAATCTTCTTTCCGCATATTGTTTTTAAATAAACAGTCCTCGACACTACAGATAATTTCTTCGTACGGTAATTTGCGGGGTGTAATAGCAAAGTTGAGGCCTTTGGATAAAACCCTAATTGTTGTATTGTTGTATTGTATCCAATATAATTATCCTTAATCCTTAATAACCTTAATCCATACTAAGTGTCCGGCAATGAATGACATCATTTTAAATATTATTCTAAAGAAAATATCAAAAAACCGAGCTTTATCTTTTAATGTATTTGAGGTGCTTTTTTTACACCTTTGTTACCTGTTACCTGTCAAAGTAACCACTACCCAAACTACATAGTCGCTCATCGTTCTTACCTGTGTTGGTGACGTGCGCAGACAAACTTTCTGGTTTTATGAAATATTGTGCGCCTAACTGAAGCGGGCTCTTGGGCTATACAGCATTTTCTGCTATTTCACTCTGTTTTTTGAAGAGCATGGTTCATAGCATAGAGCATAGAGCTGTGGATATGACCGATTCAATGTTGCAGCTATATATATCAATAGCGAGACTCTACCACGTCCCAACACCACTTTTAAACCTTTAAGATAGTATTTGATAAAAACTCACTGTGAAATTCCAGATTCTATTATAATGATATTGCTATTTTTAAAAGCTTAATAAAAATGAATAATTGAGAAAGCAATTTAGAATGAATAAAGAGGGTAGTTAATATTAATGCTGCCAGCTATGCACTTACGGGTTAAAATCCTTATAAGTGTCTTATATAAGCGAACTCTGAGCGCTTGATGAAGATTTATGATAAGTCGTTGATATAGACAATGAATAGACCGTAAATTTTAACGCTGGGTATTATATAATACATAAACGATTTTAGATTTTGATATTATTTTTATAGCTTATGACAAAATTGCCTCCCTAAATTCAGAGGGATCAAATTAGTTGTTCATTTTGTTAGACAATGTATAACATGTTTTTATTTATGAATATTTAAAGCCTTGATGTCTTATCAATAAATCAAAATTATTTAGAAATTATTATAAAATGTGTAAAATAATTTTGTATATATAAATAAAAGAAGTATATAATAAGAAATTAATTACATGTGCAATAATAGTGTGGAAATAAGTTATTTGCTTCGTGAATTATGAAATATATAATGTATTTTTAAGATAATGTTTTCTCAAACATCTTATTTCCTTTTTAAATAAACCCTGAAGTTATAAATACTTAAATGTAGCGGTAAAATAATAAAAATCGACATTAATAAAAATCGGCAATGGAGAATATAACCATTTTTTTGTTTTATAAGCCAAAAAATTCTACAAAAAAATTACGAGAATTACTGTGTTTTAAATTTTCTTCTATCTTCAAAACTGACCGAGATATAAAGGCGCAAAGTTAACATTTTCGGTCTAAGCGGGCCGAGAGCGACATCGTTGATGACGTCACGATTTCCATCTTCGTGCGAGCAACCCGACGCGCACTTTGAAAATCAAAATATTTACTCAAAAATGTGCCCGTCGCGCGCGGATCTACTTGCTATCTATTTTTAACAAGAAACATTATAGAACATGACACCATCTATTAAATATTGCGCCGTGCCTCAATGTAAAAATACGGCCACAAAAACACCTGGAAAATTGTTTTTTAATGTGCCTAGAAACCCTACCATCAGATAAAAATGGACAAATGCTCTGAGAAGAGCACGTCCTTTAGGACCAAACACGGTAGCACATTGTGAGGATCATTTGGATGTAAGTATTCAAATAATAATAACCTTCACATGATAGCTTTTGGTTATTGCTAGTAAATGCTTTCTGTTAGACATGTAGGCACAGAATAAATAATAGTACTACGTACAGAAGTTGCACTCCATTGATGTCGACTGCTTACCGACGTTTAATAGCCTACATTATAATTATTAATGAGATAAATCGCACACGCAAGCTAAATAAAACTTTATCGCTGCGCGCTAGTGTCCATATTACTTTTCATCTTTTTTGTCACGGCGGACTTTCCGTGGTTATTAAGGGATGTCAATAGAAAGTAAAAAAATACATTGCGAAATCTTAATTATGTTACTTAGGTGAAGTACTAACCAATATTCTGACTATGATTGAACCATACTTTCGCCCACATGTGAGTTCTGCGATGCCTAACGCATGCAAATTGCAAGATCATTCGTCGGGAATCGTAACGCTTGGGAGAAATAGATAATAAACAACAAATAAACCTGAAATACGATTTCTAACAGAAATGTGATCTATTCTATTTAGTTAAAAATCTTGTTAGTATACAAAGTTTTAATTTCAGTATTTTGTGTTATTATAACTCAAAATATTTTAATTACAAAAGACAAGTATAGGTATGTAAGTAAATACTTGGATAGTGAAGTAAATTTTAACTAATTGTTGTAATAAAGTACTTAGGTATTTCTTTCGTAGACCAAATTATTACTTAATTCGTTTTTGCTGTGAGTACCTATCTAACAAAAAAATTAAATAAATTTTTTAACCTTTCATAACTTCCTTCTAAAATTCTTCGGTAACTTAAATAATGATGTGAACCCTTTTGTTGGTCATTTCATTTAGTATCCATCTAAGCAACAGTTATAGTAGGAACGACGTTTTGCTATTATAATTTATCAAATAGGTAATATACATAATACCTATATAATTTTTAAAATACATTAAAACTTTTACAACTATTTTTATCTACAATTAAATGTACTAAACACTAAACAAAAACTATTTCAACAACTATTTACATAAAAATATTTACGTAAACAGCGGCAAAATACTTTAACATTTGATCGCCACCAATGCGCCAGCCCTGACTGCGTTAATTCGCCCGGGCGCGTCGCGATTTTAGGTAATTATTTCACGCAGGTAGCAAAAGTGAAAAAAGTTGTTTTCCCGATGGATACCGCATTCGCTCTGTGAAGAGCAAAAGCGGCTCACGTTATTTGGTGCATCAGAATTCCCGAAACTCCAGCAGGACCCTCAAATGTTGTATACAACATCGTATAAGCTGACGAATCCTGGATATATGCGTACAAACCCGTAAAGAAAACCAGTCACGAGTTTGGGTGTTCGAAAATGAGTTAAAGCCAACAAAAATTGTTCGTTCACAGAGTGTTGCAAAAAAAATGGTGGCCACGTTTGTCTCCAAAACCGGCCATGTTACGACTATTCCTCTTGAGGGACAAAGAACAGTTAATGCAAAATGGTATGCTAGCATTTGTTTGCCACAGGTCGTTTCAGAACTCCGTAAAGAGAACTGCAACCACCGGATCATCCTCCATCACGACAATGCGAGTTCTCACACCGCACACAGAACAAAAGAGTTTTTAGAGCAAGAAAACATAGAATTATTAGACCATCCGCCGTACAGCCCCAACCTAAGCCCTAATGATTTCTATACTTTCCCTAAAATAAAGAATAAATTGCGTGGACAGAGATTTTCATCACCTGAAAAAATGTGGACGCCTACAAAACGGCCATTTTGGAGACCCCAACGTCCGAATGGAGTGATTGCTTCAATGATTGGTTCCATCGTATGGAAAAATGTGTCAAATTTCGCGGAGAATACTTCGAAAAGCAATAAATACATTTAAATAGTAATGTTGTGTCACTTCCTTGATTCCCGAAATTTTCAGTGCCGCCCTCGTAACGTAGTAGTTTTTGTAACACTACAATATTTGTAAATATTCTTTACTTAATTTGTATTCGTTTTACGACCCATTTTTATTATTAACTTTGTTCGTGCTTCGTTTTCTATTGTTCAGATTAGCTTCAGATTTAAAACAACGATAAAAATTCCTTTAGTATTCGTTAAAAGTCTTAAGTGAACAATAAGAAGAAAATAAGCTATATAAAAGAGTAAAAATTAAAGTCGAGGATATAAAACTGTCGGACCCATTTTCTACAGATAAAACGACAAATGAAAGGAGTTGTTTATTTAAACTAAGCAACTGGAATGCTAATTTCCTAAAGGGAAGAAAATGTAATTCTATAACATCCTACTTTATAGGCTAATTAAAATAATGTTATTTAAGTACTGTGAACCGATTACGCAGCACATAGTTATCTGCGTCAAATATCAGACAAGGAAGATCATTGACATGCTATCACTCCTGAGGAATAAGGTGAAAAGCCTCAAAGCCTGTAACTATATCGACCCACAATCTAAACATATACATATACTGGTTCTAAATGAAAGTTATATATTAAATCAAGGGACGACACCTTCCCGATGTGTCGTTAGAGATCTAGAAAATCGCTAAGCTAATACCGCTAAATAATTACCGCCGTAAAAATTTGCCTATAAACGTCCAGGAAGAGGCTTTGAGCAGCCAATTTACACAATCGCTACACAACCCGTGATGCTAAATGGCTCTGTGAGCAACAAGTTTTCAGATTTAACTACGCTTGTAATAAATCGACATGAACTCAAGATTAGGTAGAGTATAGCTTTCCGATAAAGTCAGGATTATATATTTATTTGGTGAGAACTTACGTTGACGAGTACCGAAGTGTTTTTGAAGAAGTTTCTCCTTATTGAGGAGGCTCCACCATGTTTTAGGCAGTAATTCATCGATCACGATTACGGTATTTATTTAGTCTTCATAGAAAGAAAATGGCAAATTTAATGCACACTGTATATACGACGATAACTTAATTTAGGATTCGATATGATATTTTGCTTGTAGCCACACGACGATAGCGCCACCACATCACTCCCCTGATCAGACCGAAGGTCGATGGTGCAGTCTATAGTTGTCGACGAAGGTGCAAATGCCAAGAACTGTCTTGTAGTCTGCGGTGACTCGAGAAGAAGACAAGTAATCTGCGAGAGTGCCGTGAATCTGAGGCGCGCAGTAAGGTTTAGAGCCGTGCCGAACACTGTGTTAGTGCAGAGAGTAACTTGAAAGAACAGAAACCATTATTCCAGTACTGCATTGAACCTTGTAAAGCTAGATAGCTTGCACGGCGTAAAGACTGTAGACAATATCTGCTCGGAAGCGAATGGATGGAGTAATTGACGACGATGACGAAAGCTTGAAATTTGAAGTTTCAGAAGATTGGAATGTTGTGTGTTTAGATCACGTAGGGGTCCCCAGTTTGGCTGTGGAAGGAGAGGGGAGATTTCCAGCTGAAGAAGGTATTTAACCCAGGGCACGCTCATCGCTCCTTGTGATAGTTCACACACGCACGCACGCACGCACTCGAACAGTGGCGCGCGTTCCAGCTGCGTGAAATTAATTTTGCAGCGTTGGCTGACACGACGGGAGATGAGTAGAGGCACAACAAATAAAACAGTTCATAAATAAAGATGGGCACTTCCCTGGTGGAAGCGGCAAGCAGCCCTTCTCTACGGCCATGCAGGCCATGCACGATGATAATTGCGAACTGTTGTCGGCTTGTGTGGGCACGAGAAAACTGCGAACTGTGTTGTTGGCTTGCGGGCACGATGAAAATTGTATTGCACTGGCGATGGCTCTCTCCATGGCCATCTCTCTTTCTACTTGGCGGAACGTGCCTCTAATTGGAGGGTCAAAGATGCACCAGTATCTAGCTCCCCCTTACTATGCAGGCCCATGCGTAGAAGGAACGGAAGCGTGGGTAATTATGCCAGCCAACCCGACAAACTAATACATCAACAAATACGAAGTGCAAGGATATGCGTTGGCACAATCAGATACACCCTTGCAACGTGCGCTAAATTTTTCGTTGGAATGCTCAAACGTGTAGCAGGCCGTTCCGTCTGATGTTGGTTTTTTACCGCGTATTGATGTAGTTCATTTTCGTCGGCGCGAAAATTCATGGCATGCGCGCTAGGAGCGCGTAATCGATACGCGGCTTTTGATATCATGTTTCATTGATTAAATCGAAATTTAATGCTGTTAATTAATTTTCTAGTTTCTAAGGAAACGGGCTACTGAGAGTTATAAAATTGATTGAAAATTCAAATGAAATAGGTTATATCACCCCTGTTACTAAATATTGCTTAAGATGTCAGTTGTTTTTTTTTTTTTTTTTGCAAAAAAATGGTATCGGTATTAGTAATACGCCCGGCTTTGTCACGGTTGTTTCTAAATCTCCGCCGGATATACTTGTGAATCTAAACTATTCTGGAATCAATTTAATAATACACATAAATTTTTTATCAAAATCCAGCCGTTCAGAAGGAGTTAAGTACGAGTATACACACACAGACAGAATAATTTTAAATATAAATAATATTTTTTAAGCGGAAGACCATTTAGCTTTTATTCGATCTTATTTGTTCCGCGAGTATCGTAGAAAGATATTGCAAATATTAATGGACACGATAGATACGCCAGTTCACTACGTATATGATATAAGCGAGGTGGTAAATATCGACATCGGTGGCGGAGCACTAAGGTGCGAGAAGTCTGGCACTGCGATTGCCAATTCTTTTATAAAGCGTGGGAGTTACGGTGAATTTTTATTTTAAGGGGAGAGGAGACCCATGTGTTAGGTCTTTTTTACGAGGCAGAATTTTAAAAATAAAACTTCAAAATCATTTTAAGCTATTATACTTATATTAATATTTAAAAAAAATCACAACCCCTAGATAAAAAACTGACCTTGTAGTTGCGGTTTAAAAAAGTTCACTACCCCATATCGTCCAGTGGATGTCGTAAAAGGCGACAGAGCGAGACAAACCAAATGGGCAGCAAGCAGCAAACTGCTGATAACATCTAAAGATTAAAAATAAAACTGTGGTTGCCGATCCACCAGCCAACTATGGAAAAATCCTCCGTAAGAGGAAATTTTTCGGAATGGCTCATGTTCAGAATTAGGCTTTTTATAACATAGCGAAATAGTCTAAATACACCATAATATGTTGTATTTAGGCTTTTTCATATATATTTCATATATATTTTAAACTTCTTATGATGTTTGAAAAGTATACACATATTCCTTTTTTGTACACAATGAAACAGCGAATAGAACGTTTGTTTAGGGTGCTAGCAATAAATTTCGTTATAAGAGATAAGCCATGCTGATTTTGAAATTGTCGAGATAGTTCCATTCTTAGCGTTATTATGCTACATATGGACCTTCAAAATAAGAGTAGTATTTATCTTATCAGAAATACTTCGTATAAAGTGAATTTGGAAGAGTGTGGTTTGCAAGATGAAGCTGTTACCAGTATTAAGAAAGGAATGCTTTGGTGGTTTGGTCATGTAGAGGTCAAGAATGAATGAGAAAAGAGTGACAAAGCAATTTATGTTGCAGAAATGAGTGTAAGAGTAAGAAAGGGACGATCTAGGTGAAAGTTTATCGACCAAATAGGCGATATATTGAAAAAGGGCCAAATTAGGAGAACTCTTAATCGACGAGCACGTATTCGTAGGTATATGAATATGGAGGAAGCGAGGAGGTGTGTTGGAATCGTGCCAAATGGGAGTCTGTAGTCTCTGCCAACCCCTCTGGGTGACAGGCGTGAGTGTTTGTTATGTTATATTTTAAATTGGCCTTTATTTCGTCTACTAATTACGGCACGAAGTTAAATATAAAATGACTTCGAATAAGTATTATATAATAATCTATAACAGGGTAAAAAAAGTTGAAGTTACAGCCTATAAACGTCCCACTGCTGGGCACCGGCCACTTCTCATTTCTGAGAGGGTTTTAGGAGCTGACTCCATATGGGTGCCTATTGGTGACCATAATGAAAGATGAAATCTTTTACTAATATATTTATTATAGCGGAACGTGCCATACAGTTGGCGGGCAACTAGTGACTGGTTGAAAAATCTTATTCACTACATAATATAGTTACAATACAACATTGCGAAGTTTACATGTGTGTGCGCAGCACACCTACAATACTTCCCCCTTTACAAAAAAATGAATACAAAAAACTTAAAACTATACAATGAATATAAACTTAAAACTAACAACAAAAACTTGCTAATGCGCTTGTGCGCAGGGCTGTACGGAGACCCCCGCGAAAGGGGTGGCGGCCGCGGCGGGCGCGGGCACATGCTGCAGACTGGTGCTAGAAGCACCTATCATCTGACCCATATTCTGGCCCGATATCGGAACGCCTGTCATTAACACCTGATGACGAAGCCAGCTTTTGAACTTCTTATTAAACTTTACCCAAATAGTGTACAGGATTATCGCCCCCATAAAACTGGCTATCACATATAACCATGTTTGAAAATTATCCACTTTATTCTCTACAGTATTTTGAGCCTGAGAAACAATAACTGGTTTTTCTTGAAAATTACCCATAGTAAAAATCGTAAAACTTATCGCGCTAATGCTATCGCAAAGGAAGTATTTCGAATGAAATTATATTAAATACATTATAACTAAACTAGCTACCTGGAACCTATATGAAAGTGCAGTATACGCAAAATACTGAACACGATACCTCTACAATTACATTCAACTTAAATAATGTAACTTGAATATCCTGAATGAAAATATTATGCACTTGACAATGCAAATAATACTTTCACATCCATAGTAACTAAACCTGATTATCATTTAGACATGTAATTGTATAATATATATTTTATATTAACACTAGCTTATAAATCGTGAAGGTAACTTAACAATCCGACCACTTCGCGTTGTTTTCACGGTTATCGGGTTGCTCGGGCCGGGTAACAACGACGTCAGCGGTGTGGACGGTGGTAACGGAAACCGTACATGCGCAGGTGCCACATCCGCTGCGTTGTCAGCGTTACTTTGGCGTGGCGTTGCTTCGTTACCATCACATTCCTTTAATACATATGCAGGCTTTAATCTGTCGATAGAAATATGTACCTGTCTATCGGGTAATTGAATTAGGTAAACTTTTGAGCCCCTTTTTTATCACGCGGTATGGACCGTCGTAGGGTGGTTTCAAAGGTTTACGTATTGAATCGTCCCTAACAAAGACATATTCACAGTTACGTAAGTCCTTGTGCACAAAAAAACTATGACAGTTACGTGAATCGTCGGATGTAGGCTTATAACTACGAATAGTATCTCTAATCTTATCCACTAAACAATAATCATTGACGTTACGGTTGTTCGAAGAGCCGTCATAAAAGTCTCCCGGTAGACGTAAGTTTCGTCCGAACGTTAACTCGGCGGCGCTAACCCCTGAGTCACTGCGGGCGGCCGCGCGAAGCCCAAGTAGTACTGTGGGTAGCTCTTCCACCCAGGACCCATGTGACAGGCGAGCTGAAAGTGCTGTTTTTAAAGAACGATGCCAACGTTCAACTGCGCCATTGCTTTGCGGATGATAAGGAGTAGTTCGAATTCTATTAACCCCCAACATTTTTAACAGCTGGTTAAAAAGACTACTCTCAAACTGGCGACCTTGGTCGCTAGTTAACTTTATCGGGCAACCGTAACGACAAATCCAACCTTCATATAAATGTTTGGCAACAGTTTCTGCCGTAATGTCTCGTAACGGAAAAGCTTCAGGCCACCTGGTCCTCCTATCAATTATCGTGAGTAAGTATCTATAACCATCTGGTGAGATCTCAAGAGGGCCAACGATATCGACGTGCACATGCTCAAAACGCTCTACTTCCGGAAACTTAGTCAGATTCGATACCGTATGTCTGTTAACTTTAGAACGTTGACATTGTATGCACGTTTTTGCCCACAAAGAAACATCACGATTCATACTAGGCCAGAAATACTTTTTTGGCTAACATCTTTCGCGTAGAACGAATTCCAGGATGGCTCAAATTATGTAAACTATCAAAAGCTAGGCGTCGAAACTTTTCCGGTAGGTACGGACGAACTGTATCAGTAGACATCTCACAAAAAATAGACTTATTTAACATAGGTATAACTAGTTCCTTTAACAAAATATTATCGGTATTTAAACCAGACATAACATTCATGATATAACTGTCGCTACGCTGCTCATTTGCAATGTCATCGAAATTCAACGCAGTTGGCATAGTCACGGCTTCGATGCGCGATAAGGTGTCAGCTACGATGTTATTCGTACCGGTTATATGTCTTATATTTGTAGTGAACTCACTTATGAAAGCTAAATGTCTCGTTCTCCGAGGCGTTTCGCTTTCATCGCGTCCTACCTTTTGAAATGCAAAAGTTAAAGGTTTATGGTCCGTATACACGGTTATTTCTTGCCCTTCAAATAATTTCCGAAAATGTTTTATAGCTAAGTATATAGCGAGCAACTCGCGATCGTATGTGCTATATCGCTGTTGGGTGGTGGTCAATTTTTTTGAGAAATAGCCCAATGGTTTCCAGCTATCTCCTTCCTTTTGTTGCAAGACTGCTCCCACGCATGTATTAGATGCATCAGTCATTAAAGCGAGTGCGGAACCCACTCTAGGGTACGTCAATGTAGCGGCCTGTGTGAGACCTGCCTTACATTGCGTAAATGCTTCGTTCGCACTATCCGTCCAGACGATGGGAGTCTTATCATTTTTCTTTGAGCTTTTAAGATATTTATTTAATTCTGTTAGATATAAAGTTGCGTTGGGAAGATGAGCTCGATAAAAATTGACCATACCGAGAAAACGTCTTAGTTCTGCAACAGTTTTCGGCTTCGAAAATTCCACAATTGCCTGAACCTTATCTTGCAACGGCCTGACGCCGTCGGTACTAATCTCGTGTCCTAAAAATTCTAGTTTAGTTTGTCCGAAACGACATTTTGCCAAATTAATTGAAATTCCATATTTATTAAGCCTTTTAAAAATAATTTCTAAATGTTGCCTGTGTTGAACTTCGTTGTCACTAGCTATAAGTAAGTCGTCTAAATAACAAAAAACAAAATCAAGACCTTGTAAAATGGAGTTCATAAAGCGCTGGAAGGTTTGTGCTGCTCCGCGCAAACCTAAGGTCATTCGAGGAAACTCGAAAAGTCCGAATGGTGTTATGATAGCGGTTTTCTCCACGTCACCTGGTGCGACAGGTATAAAATGATAACTTCTATTGATGTCTAATTTTGAAAATATCTTTTTATCCGGAAGAATAAAAGTAAAATCGTTCAAGCGAGGAATCGGGTATCTGTCGGGCTTTGTTATCGCATTCAGCTGGCGATAGTCCCCACAAGGTCTTATATCTCCATTCTTTTTAGGAACTACATGGAGCGGACTAGCCCACGCGCTCTTTGAAGGACGACAGATGCCCAGTTCTTGCATGATGCGAAATTCTTCTTTAACTTTTTTATACCTGTCAGGTGGCAACGGGCGCGCTTTCGCGTGCACGGGCGGGCCAGAGGTCTCGATATAGTGGACGACATCGTGTTTCGCAGTTTCTCGGAATGACGCTGGTTTAGTGATGTCCGGATACTTTAACAATAAATCCTGATATGGATGATTTACATCAATAGTTTTAACACTAGGTTGAGATACATTGACAACAGATGCCGAAACATTCAATTCTGTAGTTTTATCTATTAATTTACGCGCGTTTAAATCAACTAATAGTTTGTGGTACGCTAAAAAATCGGCGCCCAAAATTGGTTGTTTGACATCCGCTACAACGAATTCCCAACGATAAGGTCGGCGTAAGTTTAAGTTTAACACTATTGTCTTGGTACCGTAAGTTGCGATTTCATTGCCGTTAGCTGCGTATAATTTATATTCACTACACTGATTTAGACGATCTTTTCTCACGGCTGGTAAAACAGACACATGGGCACCGGTGTCAACTAAAAATCTAAGTCCGGAGTTACTGTCTGACACACACAAACGATTGAATGGAAAAACGGTACAGACCTGAAGACCCTCGGACTGTACCTCGCTGCTCAGTTTTCCGGCTGTGTTGTTTTCCACGCGCAAGGCTTCGTACACCTGTTGGCATTTTCTCGGAACCTGTAATGGTAAAAGCATAAGTAGTTCTCCTTCCGGGGACGGCCGGGACTGCTACGGCGCCTGGACTGTGAACGACGCCGGTTGCGATCAGGGGCGCGGGACCGCGACCTCTGCTGATCGATCCGGTCCACGGTAGCCTTTATTTTAGCCACCTCAGCTCTCAACAGGGCCAAGTCATAGGCGGTAGTAGATGCTGGCGCTGGCACGGTGTAAGTAGCGGTGGCGGCATAGGAAGGCCGCACAGCCTCCATGACGTTATCTGCAACTGCTGCTAGGTTGTCCAGGTCCTTGGAGTCGGACACAGTTAGCACGGCTCGGACTTGTGTCGGAAGACGACCCTGCCACAAGACGCGAAGGGTTTCATCAGGAACCTTGTCAGTAGCGAGCTCACGCATCCGCCGAAGCAGCTGAGATGGTTTCTGGTCGCCCAGCTCTAGCTCGCTCATAAGCTTCTCGATCTGCCTCGACATTGACTCCTCATAGATGTGGAGTAGCCGAGCTTTGAGTGCGTCGTACTTGTAGGTAGGAGGCGGGTTGAGTAATATGTCCGTCACTTGCGCGATAACCTCCTTACTTAGCTTAGACACGACCAGGTCAAACTTCGCCTCATCACTCAACCTCTGAGGTGCGAGGATAGCTTCCGTGCGTACGAACCATACGCGTGGCTGGTCCGTCCAAAAGTCTGCGAGGCGAGACTGTAGGGACACTGCATCTACACCTGGCGCCATAATGGGCGGTTGCGCAGGTGGCTGGATGTCTTGAACGGGTGGCACGTTAACAGGCGGCACGTTCTGTGACGTAGGCGGAAACGGCGCACTCATGTTACTATATCTATTGTCCACCGATCACAACCACGCGAATATTGCCCACTACTGCATTAACATCACATAGACCACTTCGGTCATCTTGATCACGTCGGGGTCACCAGTTTAGGAGCTGACTCCATATGGGTGCCTATTGGTGACCATAATGAAAGATGAAATCTTTTACTAATATATTTATTATAGCGGAACGTGCCATACAGTTGGCGGGCAACTAGTGACTGGTTGAAAAATCTTATTCACTACATAATATAGTTACAATACAACATTGCGAAGTTTACATGTGTGTGCGCAGCACACCTACAGGGTTTTTAGGGCAAGGAAGTGTAAGCTGCGCTGCCTCAATGCGTGTTGACTAAATAATTTCTTCCTTATTTCTCAGACATGCAGGTTTCCTCATGTCTTTCTTCATCGTTGAGCACGTGTAAGTAATAATCTATATTTAATAAAATCAGTCTATTTTATTATATTCAAAAAAGTAGGCCAAATGAAGCGAATATAATATTGAATAATAATTCTGTGACAACACTCCTAATAATCTTTTATGTCAAATGTCAACCCTTCGGTTTCGTTTATAAAATGGGTGCGTTTGGCAGAAAAAAGCGCTAAGCGCGTAAGCGCTGTCAAATCGTAAGTAGCTATTTTCCTCCAGGACACGATGTTAGTTTTAACCGGGGAATCTAACTTAATTTAAATATATGTTTGTAAAGTATTCATATTAAAAACTTACCAATCATGAATTTTTAATAACATGTATATGTTTATTCATGTCATTATATTACTTAAAACTAATATTGCACAAAACAACTTAAATAAGCAAAATGGCGGATTGTGTCAGCGCTACTGAAGTAGCAATCGTGTCCTGGCCGAAAACTATTTTAGCGCTTGTAAGCGCTTGCTAGCGCTTTTTTCTGCCAAACGCACCCAATAACTAGACATTCATTAAATATGATTACTTATTTTTTAAATATGTATTCATTTATTTTACAAAAATTATAATAATAAATTTAACTAAAATAATAATTAAAATTATAATATTTACGATTAAAACTAATTATATACAATATAAAAGAAGTAACTATAATATAGATAATCTAAAACTAAAAATTTATGTAGTCAAAAAGACCTCCCCGTGGTATAGTGCCAAGAACGCTGGCTGCGTTTCCTCGCTGAATAGCTATACTTAGCCTTTGAGCGAGGAAAGAACCAGCCCTCTTATCACCAGCAGCGATGACCAGTCGTGGATACAGTTCCTTTAGAAACTTCACTGCACGCGGACCCCACGGACCGATAGTCTCTACAGCAAATGGCGAAAATATGTAGTCATTTCTCAAATACTCATATTTGCGCCATTTACTAAATTCGGCTGCCTCTGATGCCGCCCCGGCTCTAAAAGTGGTACCCTTGAGATGAGAGGCCGCCAAAGTGTCAACGCAAGTAGCATCCCACACTAGGGCTTTACCTCTCTCCCAAGGGACCAAAGTCATACCGTCGGGTCTCCTGCCATCGTCTCTAAATATCCCGCAAGGCTCTAAAACCGAGGGGACATTTATGGAGACATGAGCCCTTCGGATGATTTCGTTCAAAGAACCGTGACGGGAAAACCTACCTGCACTTTTCTTGTATGAAAGTCCGTGGAGCCCAAACTCATCGACGCTGCTACCACAGGGGCACTGGTGAGGTTGACAAATTGCCACCCCTAGCCGGATGCCTACGGCGATGCGCAAGCTTTCCCCAAGAAATGTGCCGAGATTACTTGATGGTAGAGCATGTAACCAGTGGCTAGATTCCTTAGTCGAAACAGCTAGAAGGCGAGCCTGATCTTGTTGACTGTAGAAATTTTGAAATAAATTTTTCTGGACACTCCGTACCAACGGAATATCCCACTGTTTTTGTTGGTTAACTTCCAGTGGGACATTTTCGCCGGGACAGTGTGTTAGCCATGTTTGCCTTGCCTCCGCAGCAAAGCACAGGTCTAGTTTATTATTTAAAATTGTGTTACATAGATCATTGAAACTATGCACGGAAGCAAGGAAAGCAGGCAATGCGACGCTAGAAATATTTCTTACACCAATACCACCAAATTTGATAGGTGATTCCAGGCTATTGTATTTAATCTTAAATTTAGAATTTTGTCTAAAGCAATTTTAAGATTACTATCAATATCTTTTAAAATATCCGAACATTTCCAGACTGGACTTGAGCGTAACAAGTACGTAAATTTAGGTACAAGGAGACAATATTTTAAAATGGTAAGGGCAATATGGGTGGGGGTTTAAAATATATAATTTATCAACATAAAATGAAATGTAGAACCAACAGCAATAGGATGGATACCGTTATCCTTTTTATTGAAGGCACACAATCTTGCCCCATATTAGTAGGGAATGAAATTGGGATTGACATTACCAGAAAGCATAAAATTACATAATTTTGTAAAGTCATTAAGAAGTACCCTACCGGCGTCACCGGCAGATACGCTTACAAGATATTTAAGATGCTGAGGCGTAATCCCGTTAATGCCGCCGGCAGTCATTCGAAAATGACAATATTGCGTCTAAAGTGTCTTTTTCAGAAATTTGTAAAGGTTTCATAGAAGTATTGGGAGGCAGCGGTAAATTCTGGTAAGGATTGACCGAAGGATGTTTCTGACGAAGGCCTTCAAGAGTTTCGACATTGCGAGGAGCGAAGATGTCATCTAAGAATAGAATACGGGATGCATTTTTTAAGTCGCCGTCCATTACTTTTGATTCAACTACTTTTTTTAAATCAAATTTATGATAAGGTCGAGAGAAATGAGTATTAATCGGGTAATCCAAATTTTGAAAAAGAATTTTCTTTTAGTTGAGAAGTAATTGATTTATTTATTGTTTTATTAAAATGTAAATGGGAATACGCGAATGTAAATAATTTTTTGCCAACTCTTTTCACAATTCGTTAGACAATTTTGAATAATGAATGATAATGCTTTAGCAAGTTGCATCCTCGCACCTCTGGAAATTCTTTTAACCACTGGTACGTTACTATACAAATTGTATAATTGTTCCGAAAAAAGTGAAGAATTTGTGTCATTAAGTATATTACAAGAAGAGTCATGAATTTCTACGGTAGGCTGTGAAGCCGAAATACTTTTACTATGGCATCGTTTAATGTGTATATTTAATCCCTTTTTACCTTTAAAAAGCCTACCGTCGGTACAATTTTGACACCGTAGGAAATCCGGCTGTGAATGTATCGGATCGATAATATTCATAAATAAAGTAAAAAATTAAAAATTTTAAAATATATCTACAGCACTCAAAAGTCTATAATTTAGTATAAATCAAAATCTTGAAAATTAAAATAAAAACCTAGTTATCGAGCTTTGTTTATCGTATTATATTATTTTGTACGATGAATCACCAGCAAGCGTCTCAATAAAAACGCGGCATTCGTTGTTTTCTTGGGATCAAAAGACGTGTAGTGAGCGTTGATTTTGTTATTTTGACGTTGTTCTATTTCTCATTTAATATTTTTTTAAAGTTCTCCCTGGCATTATTGTTGCAAAATAAAATATATTATTGGTGTATTCGGCCATCGTTATTTCGTGTCATCACTTCAGGCAAACGAACTTGTAAATATATTATCACGTATTCATTAATATTGAAATATGTTATTTACACAAAACATTATTTTTCGGAATCTCAGGAATAAAATATAAATATATTTAATTAAAATATTTGGTTAAAATATAAGACAGTCGTCACCTGTCACTTTTCTTTATTTTTTTTGTTACTTATTTACTTTAATTTTTAATTAAAGTACCCGGTTGACCGAGCGTTGCTCGCTATTTTTCGCTCGGTTTTTTTTTTAATTCGTGTGTTTTGGAAATTATATTTAGATACAAATTACATACTGATGAAATACGAATAATATTTTTTGATCTTAGCGACATAATAGAAAAAACTGAACTGGTTATTTGAATAAAAAAACATGAGTGCAATTAGGTTAATTAAAATTTTCGTGTTTTTAAAAAATACTAAAAAAAAGGGCTCGAAAAAAATAGACTTTCTCAAAAAAAAAGCCGTTTCCGAGATTCCGAATATATATATTCGGAATCTCGGAAACGGCTCCAACGATTTTCATAAAATTTTGTGTGCAGGGAGTTTCAGGGGCAATTAATCTAGCTAGCATTTATTTTTAGTAAATGTCTTTTTGTCTGTGTTTTTAGGCAATGAAAAACTGCTACAATATCGTTAGAATAAGAAGGTAAATTTTGACAATTTATTAATGATTAGCTTAATATACCAATTATAGCTTAATTGGTATATTGGGCGGTCACAAAATCGTAATACCATGGTTCGAGCCCAGTCCGACCAACCGACATTTTTTAATTTTTTTTTCAAGTTCCGTTCTTTTTTTGAGAAAATCTATTTTTTTCGAGCCCTTTTTTTAGTATTTTTTTAAAAACACGAAAATTTTAATTAAACTAATTGCACTCATGTTTTTTTATTCAAATAACCAGTTCAGTTTTTTCTATTATGTCGCTAAGATCAAAAAATATTATTTGTATTTCATCAGTATGTAATTTGTATCTAAATATAATTTCCAAAACATACGAATTAAAAAAAAAACCGAGCGAAAAATAGCGAGCAACGCTCGGTCAACCGGGTACTTTAATTAAAAATTAAAGTAAATAAGTAACAAAAAAAAAAATAAAGAAAAGTGACAGGTGACAACTGCCTTATATTTAAACCAAATATTTTAATTAAATATATTTATATTTTATTCCTGAGATTCCGAAAAATAATGTTTTGTGTAAATAATGTATTTCAATATTAATGAATACGTGATAATATATTTACAAGTTCGTTTGCCTGAAGTGATGACACGAAATAACGATGGCCGAATACACCAATAATATATTTTATTTTGCAACAATAATGCCAGGGAGAACTTTAAAGAAATATTAAATGAGAAATAGAACAACGTCAAAATAACAAAATCAACGCTCACTACACTTCTTTTGATCCCAAGAAAACAACGAATGCCGCGTTTTTATTGAGACGCTTGAGCGTTTTATTGACATTGGGTCCGATTGCGTTTCTTTGGCGCACTTAAATAATGCCGAATAATAGACTTAAATTAGTCTAAAATTCGTACTTATATTATTGCTATTGCGTTTGGTAATTAATTACGTCCACAACACTATTTATGTCCAATTCGGACTTAAATTATATCTACGCATGTCTTTTGCTATTCCGTTTCTGACAATTTGACAGTTCGTTTGCTTTAAATTAAATTATTTGTCTAGGAAGTGTTATTCTTTAAGTTCGCACCTATTTAGTCCGTACGTAAGCTAAGTTTCTTCAGAAAATAGTGAAAAATGTTTCCTTATGGCTGGGCTATCATTCAAAGAAGACACAATGAGGAACGGCAACGGTATGAGTACGAAATTTATATTATAGAAACTGCTTTTTTTGCATACGGTAGGTATAAGCATAATATAACCTAACTTTTTTCGTTGTAGGGCTGCGAGAAGGATAGCGCATCGCCATATTCGGGACTATTCCAACCCTTTCGACGTGCCTGCAAAGGTTTTCTCCAAAAGAACTGCGCATTTTTTAGTGGAGTGTCTTCACCAGAATTTAAATCGACAAAGGCAGCACGGAATTCCTGTGCATATCAAAGTTTTGGCTTCACTCCATTTCTTTGGACATGGCGGCTACCAAACAACGGTTGGGCAGGGGCAGTATTTAGGTTTAAGTCAGCCATCTGTAAGCAAATGCTTACAAAAAGTTGTTGATGCAATTATAACTGTTTTATTGAACGGTATGGTGCGATTTCCAGAGACTGAAGAGGAAAGGGCAGAAAATAAACAGAGGTTTTTACAGATAGCTGGGTTTCCTTCAGTCTTGGGTTTGATAGACTGTAGTCAAATCTCCATTGTTCGCCCAAAAGACACAGCACTTGTGCCAGCGAGATTATTTTTTAATCGCAAAGGCTTTTATAGTCTTAATTGCCAATTTGTATGTAATGCAAAGATGGAAATAATTCATTTCAATGCCACTTTTCCTGGATCAACACATGATGCAGCGGTCTGGCAAGGATCCAGTTTGAGCCAATTATTAGAAACCAATTATGTTAACGGAGTTTCAGCTGGTGAATGGCTTCTAGGAGACTCTGGATATGCCCAACTGCCTTGGCTGATGACCCCGTATGCTGATGCGTATGCATTTATGCGTAAGGAATTAGATGCATTCACAAGCACAGGACGTTGCATTATGACCCCGTGAAGGCATCTAAAATAATAGCAGCTGTAGTTGTTCTCCATACCGTGGCAATTAAGAGAAATTAACCTTTACCAGATGAATTGCAACTCGAAGACAGATTGCAGCCAGCAGATGATCCTCCCAGGGATATGAATTTTTTAAATGTGGCAAGAAATATTCGAAATAACATCACAAGACAATACTTTGCATGATGTGTTTTAATTAAAGATTTAAATTAAAGAATTAATAATAAAACTACTAAATATAAAACTTAATTTCGAAAAAATAGTTTATTTATTTTTATTGATCGCTTCGACGAACATGGTAGCGGCACGCATTATGCAATCGCAAAGATACCGAGCGGCCTCTGTCTGCGCATTGGCGAGCGCCATCTGCGCTTGGGCTCCCTCCCTTAAAGCCGCTATCATGGCATCTTCTTGCAGGGTGGCTGAATCGACTGGAAGTGCAATTAGTTTAATTAAAATTTTCGTGTTTTTAAAAAATACTAAAAAAGGGCTCGAAAAAATAGACTTTCGCAAAAAAGAACGGAACTTGAAAAAAAAATTAAAAAATGTTGGTTGGTCGGACTGGGCTCGAACCATGGTATTACGATTTTGTGACCGCCCAATATACCAATTAAGCTATAATTGGTATATTAAGCTAATCATTAATAAATTGTCAAAATTTACCTTCTTATTCTAACGATATTGTAGCAGTTTTTCATTGCCTAAAAACACAGACAAAAAAGACATTTTCTAAAAATAAATGCTAGCTAGATTAATTGCCCCCGAAACTCCCTGCACACAAAATTTTATGAAAATCGTTGGAGCCGTTTCCGAGATTCCGAATATATATATATATATATATATATATATATATATATATATATACATATATATATATATATATATATATATATATAAAATATATAATAAATATATATATATATATATATATATATATATATAAGAATTGCTCGTTTAAAGGTATAGGATTGATTTTTTTATAACTCTTGCGTTAGCAAATGCTTTATTGCGAGCATGTCTTCCTAAAGTTTGGATTTATTTTATTAACTAACCAGTTTGTGTGACGATTTTCCTTCAATTTAATTTAATAACTGCTATAAAAAGATTAATAGCAGTTATTTTATACCCACCGTAGTGTTAATCACAATTTTACGTATTGACCTACCACGTTCTGAGCGGTGAACGAAACATCGTGAAGGAAGATGTATGACTAAAAAAAAAGTTATGGAAAGTGTGGTATTGGGGCAACATGGTGAAATTAGAGATGTTCTGTTGCTCAAGTACTCAAACGCTTCTCACTTTTGATGCCGTTAAGTCTCGTGCTGTCTCCATCACTTTAAGTCAAAGTGACTGTGACACCACGAGGCTTGGCAAAATCGTAAAATAGAGTAAAACATGAGTATTTTGCCTTTTCTTTCTCAGAAACAATTGGATAGATGTGTCCCGCCTTAGGTAATAAGTAGGCGGTTACTTTACACATGTAATATCATCTCCTTCTTCATCAGCCCCTAAAAGTTTATAGCAGGATATGGACTTAAAGCTTGGCAGACAATTTGACACTCGTATTACCAAGATTTCTCGTACTATATTTGGCAATACTGCACAGCGTCAGTCTGAATATTTTACGTCTGCTGTAGACGGTTGTTTATCGGACGTCATGAATTATTTCTGACATTTCTCATAGTTGCGATTAATTGACTCTTATGATGGATAACCTTACGCTGCCACCACGTGGTAGCCTTTTTCTTGTAATATAATGAATTCAAATTTCAATATTAACAGTAGAAAATATATTAAAAGTATAGAAATATTTTATTTACTTTATCAAAAAATGTACTTATGTACGTTAACGTACATAAGTGCATTTTTACTTTTACGCGTACTCAAATGTACATGTATAAAGTGATTTTAATATGTAAAAGATTTTTTCAATTTTTATTCATGTTGATTATTTAAATCGGCATTCATTATATTATATTCTGTCGTATTTTTATAAAAAAAAGATACATAATATATGTAAGAAACTAGTTGTCTTTGAAGTGTTAAGTAAATAGAAGTCACATGATTAAAAACATTTCAACCTTAAGCTACTGAAAAATAACAGACTAGTATTTGTTTTGCTAGTTTTCAAGAAAATCTGCTTTGTCACAATTCAGCTATCATAGCTATTTTTTGAAGAAGGGTGTAAATTAACACCTTATTGTGTTTTATTATTAAGTAAGTCTATTATTTCTGAAAAATTGTTATAAAAAATAAAACTAACTTTGAAACTTACAAAAGAAGTAAGAAATAAAGAAGCACTTTATTTTGGCACCATACATTGACCTGAAAAATAGAGTTTTAATAAAAAGTACAAGCCGATTTAGAAAGAACAATATAATTTCGCATTCGGTGCTAAGGCATAGTGTATATAAAAATTCGAGCTCCGACTTGAGAATGTGAAATTGTTTTGTCCTTTTAGTTCTTTGAAGTCGGCTTTGACTTTTAGTAAAGTTTATATTTTTTGCCCTTTGAAACTTTAGGTAACATCTAGTGTGTCGTCAAAATGGTTACATTAAAAACTTTATACACTATTTTTTCTTAGGAGTGAAATTTTCTTCAATTTTATATGAAAATACTTTTGAGGCAACACGTAATTAAAAACGAATTATTAAAATCGATTCATAATAGACAGATATACGTCGTATACACACATACAAAAAAAAATTGTTAAATTTAGAACTTTCTCCTGTTTTAAAATCGCCGAAAAACATAAAATATAACAGATGAACATCATATTAATATAAAACAAAATTCTTATTACATTTAGTTTGAACCTTTGACATTATTTTCAAATAAATCTTTTAATACGTGTAGTTCCACTCTACGATTTATATTTCTTACTTTTATGATGTAAGCTAATTTCTGTTTAACGTTGAATTACACAATAAACTATTTCACGCGAACCCTTTGTCACGAACCGCATTGTTACACACTCACTATACTACACACTAACTTTCTGCTGGATGTGTAATATTTCAGGCGTAGCGTTGCGAAGTTCAACAAACATTTGTATAGCTTGTTTCTGAAATAGTATTTCTGAAAACCTTTCATTTTTATAATTAGAAGGTGACTAAGTCAAATAACCTATAAAATGCGTGATGATCTGACACATATTTCTGTAATAACATTCCAAACCGTTGTGACGAATGTAAATTCATGTTATGAAAGAAATCACATTTTTGATAGAAGTCTTATAATAAAAGAAGATTTATTTAATACTTTTACTATGTAATACGTTAGCATAAAACATACTAAACTGACTTAGTAATTTTGTTTATTAATCACAGTCTAATATAATAGAAAGGGTGAGAAATTACATAATATAAGAGAAAGTGTCGTTTACAACATGATGTTGTGACCAGGATTAAGAAAGGAATGCTTTGGTGGTTTGGGAAGTTGGAGGTTGTGGTTTGAGGAAGAAGTTTAGGGTTTGGAAGGAATGAACGAGAAGGAATGAACGAACGAGTGACAAAGCAAATTTATGTTGCAGAAGTGAACGGAAGAGTTGGGAAGGGACGCCCTAGATAAAAATGTAATCGACCAAATTGGCGACATATTGAGAAGCGTGAGTGCTTATTATCTAATCTATCTAAGGACTGTTTATATCTCTATATAAGCAGCCCTTATATAGTATAAGTATATTATCTAAGGGGTGTTCATATATTTGACATTTCTTTTGGACTTCTTTAATATTTATTTCGTGGAAATAGAAATCTAAGTCAAACACCAAGGAAACGAAAAATATTATTTTAATTATTATTATACCGTCTGTATTTGGACAACACGGCATAGAACGAGTGGTACTAAGGTCTGTGATTAAAAGCATATATTAGTTTATTTAAGTCAAAGTAGGAATCATTTTGTTATGTTTACGCAATTGAATATGAATTTGTTATGATTAATTTGTTCATGCTACATCCATAATATAGCTGACTTTTGATTCTTAATCGAGGATAAATGTCTATAAGCCACAGCATTCACTTACTACTAGGTGGAGTGAGTTTTCACTCGTTTGTTACCCTCGATCTATAAAAAACACTACACATTTTAATGAAACATACAACTATTAAGATATAATAGAAACTTCGGGAATATTAAATACATACATATACATAAACACTCACGCTGTCACCCAAAGGGGTAGGCAGAGACTACAGACTTCCATTTGGCACGATCCTGACACACCTCTCTCGCCTCCTTCACATCCATACACCTACGCATACATGCTCTTCGGTTAAGGGTACTCCTAATTTGGCCCGTTTTTAATAAATCGCCAATTTGGTCGATAAATTTTCTCCTAGGACGTCCCTTTCCGACTATGCCATTCACTTCTGCAACATAAATTTTCTTTGTCAGTCTTTCCTCATCCATTCTTTCCACATGACCAAACCACCGAAGCATTCCTTTCTTAATCCTGGTCACAACATCATCTTGCAAACCACACTCTTCTCTTATTACAAAATTTCTTACCCCTGTCATTCAGATTCAGCCCTAACATACTCCTTAACGACCGCATTTATACTGCGTTCATTTCTACTCTCGTGCTTCTTCTGCCACACCCAACTTTCACTACCATACGTTAAAGTAGGGACTAACACAGCATTGTGAATTGCCATGCGTGCCTTTTTCGACACATTTTGACTCTTCACAATATAGTGTAGGGCCCCATTTACTCTATTTCCCGCATTCACTCGTCGTTCTATATCCTTATCATATCTCCCATCCCTGCTAAATACGCAGCCCAAATATACAAACTCGTCTACTTGCTCGATCAACTCCCCTTCTATTCTTATTTCACAAATCGTTTTACTTTCTTCTCTTTCAAAAACCATAACCTTCGTCTGACTTGCGTTCACTTTCATACCCCTTTCTTTTAATGATCTGTTCATTAATGTGACCATCATTTGTAACTCGGCCGCCGATGACGCAAGGATAACTTGATCATCGGCGTACAAAAGGCATTTGACGGTTAACTCACCGATTCTTAGACCGCATTCTTCAACTTTCAAATTTTGCAAACAACTGTCCATAAATAGGTTGAACAGCCACGGGGAAGCACCACAGCCCTGTCTGACACCTTTATGGATGTCAAACCAGTCCGAGCAGACCCCGTTAATACTAACACAAGCACTAGAGTCCCTATAAAGAGACTCCAATGCCTGTATCAAGTCTGCGCTCAACCCAAATGATTTCAGTGTTTGCCATAGCACATCCCTATCAACTCTGTCATAGGCCTTTTTCCAAGTCCATGAACGCACAAAAAACCTTTTGGTTTTTGCCAAAAAAACTAACTCTCCACGATCATGAGCATGGAAAAGACTTGATCTGTACATCCCATTCCCTTTCTAAATCCCCCTTGAACATCCCAAATTTTTCCATCTGTTTCTTTCATGACCCTTTCAATCAGTACTTTAGCATACAGTTTTCCCACAATGCTAAGAAGGCTGATGCCACGGTAGTTTTTACAGTCCTGCTGCAACCCTTTTCTTTTATATACTGGGACTATCACGGCTTTGTACCAGTCTACCGGTACGCGCTTCAGTTCCCAGCATAAATTAAACAAGGTGTGCAGCAGGCCTGCCACCACTTCCTCTCCAGCCCTTAGCATTTCGAGTGAAACTCTATCATATCCGGCTGCCTTACCTGCTTTCATGCTTTTCATTGCTTTCATTATTTCATCTATACTTATCTCGCTACCTCTTTCCTCTTCTTTCGGAGTTTCTACTTCACTTAGTACACTCGTTGTTTCCTCACTCATAAACACGCTTTCAAAATATTCCTTCCATCTCTTTAAACTCAAAACTTCATCATTCAGAATATAGCCATTCTCGTCTCTTATAGCATTCATCATAGGCTGTTTTGAATGTCCCCTGGCAGTTCTTACAAGTTTCCAGAACATTTTAATATTTGCCTGGAAATTATCCGATATTCTTCTATCATTATTATCCGTTCTTTCTTGCTTTTTTCTTTCAACTACTTCTTTTACTCTCTTATTAAGATGTCTAAAGACTTCCTTTTTTCTTTCAATATCGTCATTCGTACCGCTAGAATTACCAGCCTTTGTTGCTAGTAAATCTAGCCATGCTCTCTTCTTTGCTTCAACTTCCATACGTATCTCATCATCCCACCATAACGTATTATTTTTCCTTTCATTCTTTCTCTAACTAACACCACATACTTCGGTAGCTGCATCCACTAAACCTTTCTTTACATTTTGCCATACATTTTCCAAGTCTAACTCCTTCATACATAATTCATCCAAACCACTTATATTTTCTTTCAGTCTACATTTGAACTTGTTTTTCTCACCTTCATCTTGTAATCTTTCTGTTCTAATACGCTGTAACGCAGTGGTAGACAGAGATGACGCCTGAATAGACCATTAATTCGGCATAAAACCAAATAATGATCCGTTCCTACGTTAGAACCCCCGGTAAACCCTTGTATCTACCACTGCGCCCCTCAATCTTTCATCCACAATTATGAAATCTATCATCGTCACCTTTTTCCCAAGTATTCATGTGAATCTTCTTGTGGCGAAAGCAAGTGTTCGTCACAAAAGTATTCTTTTCCATACGTACGGTGAGGAGACTTTCAACATTCTCATTTATACTTTCATCACCAAACGTTCCCAATATCCTTTCATAACCAAGCCTCCTCACCCCAACCTTTCCATTAAAATCTCTTAGCATAATAATATTTTCATTTCCCTTACACTTCATTAACACCATCCTTACCATTTCCCAAAACTGCTCTCGGATATAAGTGGGCTTAGACATGTCTGGGGCGTAGACCCCTAACACAAACAACTTCTTTAAGCCCACTTTCATTCGTATCCATAGCAGTCTTGGGCTTACACATTCATACTCTTTCACACATTGACCCATTCTTTCTGAAAGGATGATACCTACTCCCTGGCATGCCCGCTCGATCTCGTCTACACCAGACCAGTATGCGGTATACATGCCATGTGTAGTGACATCCTTCCCCTTCCTTTTCGTCTCATTTACACATAACACATCTATTCCTCTATCATACATCATATCGCATACTTCATTCATTTTATCATTCATTGCCCCACATACATTCAACGTAGCCAGACGGGCCTCTGCAATCCACTTTTCGCCTCTCCGGGAGACAGAACGTGACGGGTGGCGAACCTCGTCGCCGGTTTTTCTCCCGGAGATTCTTCGCACCCCTGCCCCATTAAAGGGGCGCCGGGAACTCGGGGCCATTTATCGCTCGGCTCGGGGGAATTTTAAATATGTTAGTATACGCGATAAAATCCGTAAAAACTGGTTTTATTTTAATCAAAGTGCCAAATTATAAGTTCATTAGGTTTTATTAAAAAAAATTAATAAGGAAATACCATTGAATTGAAATAAAGATAAAGTACAGCAAAACTGTAGACTTTAAAACAAAAGAATTATTTTTTGCTGCAGTCACAACACTGAAAGCACTTTTATAGTAAACAGCATACACTGCATTTGTGCTAGCATTGATAAAATGTAAGAAACTTTGTACTTTTTAAATGCCAGTAGAAAGAACATCATATTTTTAGTAATGATATAATATTATAACTTGAATATTTGATTGGTTCTAATTTTCCTTTGACCGTTATTCACTATCTTAAATAATTAAAGGGCAGCTTCTTGGAAAAAATGTACACAAAACGTTGGTAGATCTTAATATTATTATAAATTTTAAAAGATTAAAATGTTTGTATGTTACAAAAAGGTAACTTATTATGTTATGCATTTTGGAATATTACACGTTGAAAACCCTCTAGTTTTACTCTGGTAAATTTCTGAAGCAAAACCAAAGGTGAAGACTAGTACAACATAACTAAAATTTAGGTCAACATTTTTATATAAGTTTTGTCTTCTTATATTAAACTAATTTAAAATTTCATTACATGAAACTTTACTCTTCTTCATTTACTTTACAATTCTTATGATTTAAAACCGCAACACCCAAACAGGAAATTTTTAGTTTCATATTTTGCAGTTTTAAGTTTGAATATTCAATAAAATCTACAATAAAGAAGATAATAAGAACTGTAAAAGCGAGGAAGTTGGGAACTTTGTGGAAACTAAGTTGAAGTTTAACGCAGAACGGAGTCCATAACTTTATCCATTTTCGGTTAATTTGGCGTACAATATATAATACAAAATAAAAATGAAAAATCACCATTTACCTATTCAAACTTACTAACTACCTAACTAAAAAATATTAAACTAAAAATTTCCTGTTTGGGTGTTCGTTTATTGAACACAGTCTACACACATAACGAGATTTTGTCTTCTATTCTATTCTATACAGCAAATAGCTGAACCCGCCAGACGCTGTCCTGCCAGTTAATATCATTGTGGTTGTGTTTAATAACGTTTATTTTTATTTTAGCGCATGCATATAATTTATTGATTGCCGCAATTGATTGAAAAAAGCATTCTAAATCAATTTTTTTAATTATGTTTCTAAACTTAAAAGATATTCAACAAAAACAGAAATAAACTGTGACACTCCTCCCCTGTATACAAGTAAAGAGCAAATAAATTCCCATGAAAAGGGTAATGAAGTAGTGAAACAATAAATTATTATTGTAACGGACGAACGAGTTTATAAAATAAGAGAAACACTGCAGAATTTGGTTGGTTATGAGTTTATAGTAATTTGCTTCTCGAATTATGGAGCCCCTTTAAAAGAGGTGTTAGCGCCTGCAAAACCTGAGTTAAGCAAATTGAACGGCAATGATTTTGTAATAATACTTGGGGGAATTAATGATAAAATCCTCGTAAACTATTGTTTTTCCTTAGACAGTTTTTGAACAATGCGAGCTAAGCCAAAATTTTAGTATCAGTAGTACCACGTAGCAAATATCTTAACGAAAGAAAAATAAATTATGAAATTAAGTTTATGTGCTCTGAGTTTAAGTGTTAATTTTATTAAAATAAATTATTTTGTCATTATACCTAGACGCAAATATTTTCCTCTACATATAAGCTAGTTACTTCTACAAGAAATATTACGTATGGATTATAAATTGAAATGTGAGCTATACTGTAAAAGCTTAAATGACATACCGGATCATAAGCAGACTTTTACTGAAAATAGTACCCAAACTGACATGTTTGTCGACCTTGTAAAATGTTATCACTTTTCTAATAGCAGCACCCAAATTGACATGGTAATTGAAACACCTTCTCAAATTAATTCTACCAACTTTTTTCTTGTATAAGCAAATAAGTATACTTCATCAAAATGTTAACGGCCTCGTAAACAAGTCTGACTTATTTACTACATCTGTAAAATCTATAGAAAGTGTAAAATATTTTTAGGTTTTATGCATTACCGAACACAATATGTCTAGTAGTGATTTATATATCTTAAGCATTCCAAATTATTCATTGGGTTCAGTGTTTAGTCGAACAATAAAATTTATCGAGCGACTGCGGTTTGTCTTCGCTTAAATTTTAAAGCTTCCTCGTCCTATTTTCAGCCAATATAAAAACCCGCCTCCTTGGAGTTTGACAGAACTAGAGGGGAACTTTGACTGTACAGTTTTTTTTTGACGCCGTATACATACGGCGTCAAATGTGAAGCGATTTTTAATGATGGTAAAAAGTGAAAGAAGAGACGGAAAACAGTTTTATTACTTAGGATGGCAAAATAAGGAATGAAGTTTTCAATGTAACTATTTAGACGACAATGGGATTGTGGTATTCCTTAGTCCACTAGGGTAAAATAAAAAGTTAAAATAAATTTACATTCTATAATTTCTTTACTCTATGTCTTAGCTCCAACTTGAAAATGTTTTATTCTTTTTTAGTTATTTGAATTCCACTTGATTTTTTTATTAAAACTTAATTTTGACTTCAGTAAACCAATTAAAAAATTATGTACAATGGCAATTAGCGGAAGTATGAGTTTTATTAATATATTTTGGCTTAACAATATTCACAATTATGTACAGCTTTTTTTTGTTACAGGTAACCTTACTACTCTACCACAAAATTGGGTTGTGCTTGCAACAGTATACACCGCTAATTTTCTTCAGGTAATAAAGAGGCTTGAAATACGACATACAACTTTGGGTAGAATCTAACAACGTAGCGTTATTAAGATTTTCGATTGTCATCAAGGGCTATTGATTTTATCAATTTTTCGATGTCAAATGAAATCGCTAAGTTTTTCGGATAATACACATATTGCTTATATTTCTTCTAACATTGCTCTAACATTGTTGGTGAAGATTCATTATAATCAGTTCAGCTATTTCAAAGATAAGCCTGAAAAGACAGAAGGAAAATGTTAAAAATGGTTATTCATACCTTATGGCGTACAAATAATCCCCTGAGCTCAATAAATGGCAATTATTTTGATATTGTAGGAACCCACTTAAATTTTACTTACGTATATAGATATTTTAAGTTTTCTATTATCAGAAAAGTATAAAGTATTTATGTACATATTCGTATACGCATATTAGTAGTATAGTTGTAGCATGAATGGGTCCGCTCGACCAGATAAGGACCATTCTCACAAAGTACCAGCGTAAAATAGCAGCTTAACGCTGCTGTGTTTCATATGGTGATTGCTTAGAACCGGAGACTCTTTTTACGGGAAATGAGACATTCCATCTTAGTCCTTACGGGTGATAACGCATTTGCATTTTGATTCATATTCGAGGATAGATACAGATGTCTATAGGCCACAGCAACCACTTACCATCAGATGGACTGTATGGTGGTTTGTCACACTTCTCCTATAAAAAAGCCATCAAGATCATTTAATATAAACTTTTTAAAAATATTTCACACAAGACTAAATTGCTTACAAAAACGTGATGACAGACATAGCATAACTGTCCGAAAAAATAATCTTAGTTCGCTTAAAATACTATTTATTCTTATAATATTCTTAAAACTCACCTGGAGCGACTAATGTTACATCAAGAGTTTTTGTTACATTTGAAAGAGTAAAAAGTATTTTTACATAAAAATAAAACTTAAATTTCAATTCAAATTAGGCCTCCTTTTAAAAATATTTTCTGACAAAAATTAATTAACTGAAAATTTGTTTCCTTTTGCGTTAATATGAACAACCAACCGATATAATCAGTAATTACATGCTGTACGATAATTCATTTTAGACCTCAGGGGTAACACCATATTTTTTTCGAAGAATGGTGGTAAACAGGCACATAGTCTACCTGATGGCAATCAGGTGATGTGGTTCATGAACATCTACACATTCAAAATATAGATGCGTAGTCTTAGGACAAAGATAAAATGCTTCTTTACCAGTAAGGAGAGTTCCCTACCGTCACTATACGAAACACAGAACCAATAAACTCAGTGGAGCCCCCATATATTTAAACTAGCAAGCACTAAGTACTGCAGCTTATGCTGTAAAAAGATTAGATATCTCACGTAGTGTCGAGACAGCTAGATTGGTTTATTTCAGTTATTTATACAACTAAATGTCATATCGGATTTTGCTATAGGGAAATGCGGATGATTTAGAAACTATTTTTGTTTTGCAGAAGAGGGGCCATAAGAGCTATTTACAATCGTAAACTGAAAGAGTGTCTGAGAGGAAAATTGAAAGAAATACATATATTAACTTTGGCCTCTCAGTGTATTATCTACGAAAATTTGATGTATGTTCATAAAAAAGGTAGTTTTAGTAAAAAAAAGTGACATACACTCCGTAAATACTAGGAAAAAACACAAGCTAGTTATACCAGGTTTTTGACTCCACAGAGTCGGTAATTCATTCTTGGGGCAATGTATACGCTATTTGAACAAAGCCCAAGAAAGTACACAGTCTCTCTGTTACCAAGTTCCAATATTTAATTAAACAAAAACTATATAAAAAGGGTTATTATAATATAAACGAATACATGGTTGATAATAACACCAGGGATCGCTTTCAAGGTGTTTCTAAAATAAATTTTGTAAATATTTTGTGACCATTAACATTGTAAAATTTACTTTAAATACAAAGGTCCCGCTGGCTTTCTTGCTGATTCTTCCCAAGAAAGAGGTTTTTTTCGAACCAGTGGTAAGGTGAAAAATGACTTTCAATAAGAATTACATGTAATCAATGTTGAACAAATATTATTCTATTCTACTGCTATTTTACGCTATTATTCTGTGAGAACGTGGTCTTTTTCTGGTCGAACCTGCCCATTGATGCTGCAACCAAAATATACATAGCTGCAGCATGATTCTATCACATTAAGCTTAATGTTTATATACCTTTTTGTTTGAAGCAGTTATAGATGTCCCTGGTCACCATATTTTTTCCATTTCCGGTATAATTATTTGTTTATGGGAGGAGATACCAAAACAAATATTTACTTGTCAATCATCTCTTATATCCAGAAATAACTAAACTGTGTAAGCTAACTTTATATTTTCGAAGCAAACGTTATATTAAAAAAGTTTTTATTCAAAGTATATTACATTTCGAAGGAATTTTTTCATTTCAAGAATTAGAAATCAGAATCTGACAAATAACCTGACTGACGGACATTGTGTTGCTCACAATAGAATTCATCTACGGCTTTGTGGAAGTTTTAAAGAAAACCAAACCATATTTTCGTGACTCTTCTTATGATACCTTGCACATTCATTTTATTTGTTACATATTTTTATTTTATTTATTGTGATTTTTCATTTTTTCTATTTTCAAAGCTTTATAACGGGATTCTTTTATAACACGCTTTTATTAATCTTCGCGTGTATCTATCTGTCTATCTAACATAATCTCTTAATGTATTTTCACCAACTTGAAGACGACCGATTGACTTGAAAATTTGTATTCGTATCAAGAACTTATGACAATATAACAATTAATTATTAATTTTAACCTAGTATTCTGAATATATTTTGATTCCAGGATAATTATCAGGATCATCACAGCTCATGATATGTGCGTGTTGTTTAAGTTTTTTAAACTCTTATATTATTTATATTAAGGTAAGTATTTTAGTATCTTCTAAAATGTGAGCGTGCGGTATAAACTCTTTGAAATTTTAAAATGTGAACAGTTGCTGATAAAGCAAAAATCTGTAAGATAACCTATAAGGTAAACTGGTTATCTTTTGTTTAAAAAAATACAAATCCTTAGTTTGTAGTTTGTTGTAGCGTGTTGGCTAAAATGAAAAATATTATACTATACGCTATTAGTAAGCATCCCACCAACATGAATGTGAAAAATGGGACAAGTTCAATGCAAGCATCATTTGGGTTTGTCGGAGTACATAAACAAAAATTTCAAGCGTAACATTTTACACGAACGCGCGTTGGATACACCGAATGCGTACCGACACGCAAAAATAAACCAGAATGAATATTTCCCCAGGCTTTTAGGGACTGTTACAACAAGATCCTGATCGTTTTTTGCACAATGGATGAACCGTGGCTTTACCGTTACAATCATAAAACAAAATTATAGTCTATATTCTATTATTTGGTTAGTGGCGGCGCTGTCGTCGTGCCGCAAGCGAAACACATCGAAGCCTAAATCACGCTATCAAAATTCCGAATCATAAACAGTATATATAGAACATCTCGGAACTATCACACGGAGCGTTGGCCTCCGATCTCCCCTTTTCTTTCACGGCCACAGTGGTGACCACCCGACGTGATCTGAAAACGCAACCAACAACCTTCGGAAACTTCAAGCTTCATCATCGTCATTGAATACCCAACCCATTCACTCCCGATCATATATCGTCTACAGTCTTCATATCCTGCAAGCCAGCTAGCTTCACAAGGTTCATCGCAGCACTGGAGTAATAATGCTTCCTGTTCCTTCAAGCTATACTCTGTGCTACAGTGTTCGGCACGGCTCTGAGCCTTACTGCTCGCCTCTGCTTCACGGCACTCTAGCAGATTACTTACCTTCTTCTCGACTCACCGCAGACTACAAGGCAATCCCCTGGCACTTGCACATTCGTCGGCAACGAGGCTGCACTATCGACCTCCGGCCTGAGCAGGGGGTGATGTGGCGGCCGCAAGCGAAACACACCGAAGCCTAAATCACGCTATCAAAATTCCGAATCATGAACAGTATACATAGAACATCTCCGAACTATCACACAGAGCGTTGGCTGCTCCGCGGGCAGAACACTATTCCCGGTGGGAGATCTCCCCTTTTCCTTCCACGGCCACAGGTTTACTACTGTCATTCTTTAAACAAATTTATAGTTAATAGTCCGGTACTTAGTAAAGACCTATATCCTAACTCATAATATAAGAAATTAATGGCTTCTTATGCTGTTGGTATGATCATGGGCTCTATTTTCTGAGAGAGTTAAGTGATAGAGTATCTTAATCATAGAGCTACTTTTTACGCAGAAACTTTTGTACGTAAAACAAATGTGCAAAAGTATTCAAGTTAAATGGCGAAACAAGTTCGCAAAGAATGGTTTGCTCAAACGATTCGATTTCTTTTGTATGGAATTGAGAATGTAGCAGCCAGGCTAATCGGCAATAAATAATATATACCCTGCTGCTACCATAACACAGAAGGCGAATAAAACATTTATTTCCTAACTATCCCCGGCTACTGAGATACTGCGGGCTGCATATTGATGCGAGATAATTTGACGTATATATTTAACGTTCTAATAAAGAAACAAGAAACAGCCACAAATATCATTCAGCGCCACATCGTCTTCACACGCCGCTATCGTTATGTATCCGTCGACCATTTTGAAGCCGTTTCTTCAACGCCGCAGCTCGCTTCTTCTTGCCGTTCCGGAGATGTGTCCCACGCTGCCGCCGCTCACCGACTACGCGCGCGCTATCTATTATCTAGATGTTAGTGCTGTTAGTCTATGCGACTCTTACAGCTTCATCTTGTCTCAGGGCGATGGCGAGCTAATTAAAAAGGGAAAGGCAATGAGGTGAGGATGATGATGAGATGGTTTATGATTTGATAATGTTCCCAATCATCATGTCGCCTTTTAGGCGTTTTTCTTTGAGCTATCTAACCGCAGTCCGAGGGGAGGTGTGCGGACCACCGTCTCTGACTGCTCAGCTCGTGTCGGTCGGTGGTCTGGGCGGTGAGAACCGTCCAGGAACGCGGGTGCGGTGTGTACGCGGTGTGAGCTGGAACGCGTCGTGCTCGTCTGCGGGTGCGACGCGTCCCATTCGTTGTCCTATTTGTGTTTGTCCCATTTAGTGTGGGCGTAGTGTCGTTGTGTGATGTGCCTGCGACGCTTGGGTCGACTGGATCGAGCGGTAGAGGTGGTTCTATTAAAACATTTCGCGGTCTACGGAGATAGGGCGCGACGTTTGTTATCGGAACGTAGTTAGCTGCGTTTGTCACTAGCGGGTTAGGGTGGGTTTCTACTCTATCAAAGTAGCGTTGGGACATCTCTTTAAAATATTCGGAGATAGATGGTAGTTCACAATCATTGTGTAAACCAGAGTTCCGTTGATACCACCGTGCGCCGGTGGCTTTTCGGATGAAAAAGTTTTGTACTCTTTGGAGTTTTAAAATATGGGTCTTATATGTATGGGCGAAAGCTACACTTGCATAGGACATAACTGGTCAAATGCTGGTTTTGTACAGCCGGAGTTTGTGTCTTAGCGACAGCTTACTCCTGTTAACGAGAGGGTGTAGACGGCCAATTATTGACTTGGCTCGGTTACTACACTTATGTGCGTCTTGAAACTCATGCGGAGTCACGCATAGATATTTGGCCGATTTTTCCCAAGGGATTGGGCGGTCGTATAAAGAGATTGTTTTGGGTTTAGAACCTCCTGTAGAATTCCGTTGAAAGTATACTGCTACACTTTTTTCGGGATTCACGTCAATTCTCCACAGGCGGAACCACGAAGGCGATTGGTCGCTTTTTGGAGCTTTATAGAGTCTATTTTTGTTGGAGTCTAACACAAAGAGTGCCGTATCGTCGGTAAAGAGAGCGGTGTTCACTACGGGGTCTTTTGGGATATCACTCGTGAAGAGTGTGAAAAGGAGTGGAGATAGTACGGAGCCCTGTGGGACCCCGGCCTTGAGGAAACGTTTCGAAGAACGTGTTCCCTCCACTCGATATCGAAATGTGCGGTCGAAAGGAAAGCTCGAATGATGTGCACGAGCCTAACGGGCACGTTTAGTTTGTACAGCTTGTAAATCAAGCCGTCGTGCCAGACCTTGTCAAACGCCTTCGAGACATCGAAGAAGAGGGCTCCCGTGTTTCGAGCCTTGTTCCTTATCGGGTTTTGGTTGAAGCCAGACAGAATGTATTCTGTTAAGCGATTAATCTTATGAGTGCATGAGTGATTGGCTCTAAAGCCGAACTGTTCATCTAGGAGGAGTCCGTTAGCTTCGGTGTAATGACGGAGACGCTTATGAATAATGCGCTCGTATAGTTTGCCCAATGTGTTGAGCAGGCTAATAGGTCTGTAGCTAGAGGGACGATTACGCGGTTTACCCGGTTTTAGGATCCCTATTACATCTGCTTCTTTCCAGATGTCCGGGAAGGAGCAGTTCGTGAGAAAGGTGTTAAATATTCCGAGGCAAATAAATGGCGCTGAGGGATTTGATCACCTTGTTGCTGATGCCGTCTGGCCCAGGGGCTGATATATTTTTAAGACTTTTTATGGTTTCGGTGACTTCATCTACTGTCACAGGACCGAGTGGTTCACCCGCTGGTGGCAGCGCAGACCTACGTTCTACTTCCGTTTCTACCTCTAATAGCTACGATGATCTATTGGTGCAGTGGATGGCGTGCACTGGTACTCTAGGCTGTCTGCTAGGCATTCGGCTTTTTCGAGATCATCTAGGGCGAGATCGGGGTGGTCCAGCCTCAAGAGAGGCGGCATCGGTGCGGATTTGTCGGCTTTAAGAGCTCTAGTTAGTTTCCAGAAGGCGTCTTGGGATGGTTCGATATCTTCTAAGAGGTTATCCCAGCTATCGTTTCTAAACTCGGCTACTCGTTGTTTAATCTCGTTTTGTAGAGAACGTACATTGTTTATTGGTTTTCGTGCGGTAGCGGTCGTAAGTTTTAAGCGCGGAATTCTTCGCTCTAATCAGCTGTCGAACATCCGCCGGAAGTTTCGTGTATTGATCGCTCGACATACACGAACCTTACGGGAGCAATCTTCGACCGCTGATGTGAGGTGAGTCGAAAGGGCGCTAATCGCCCTATCGGCCTCCTCCAGCGAGTCTATCTTGTCAGGTATAGTGTCCAAATGCTGGGAGTTCGTAGACTTAAGTTTGACCTCAAGTTTACGCCAGTCGACAATAGTTTTGGTCTGAGGGACCTCACCTGCCGGCCGGCCCAGTTGTAAAACGACCGGCTTGTGGTCTGAGACTAGCTCCATAATAGTCTCTATCGAATTAACAGTAAGTCGGATGTCTTTTAGCAATGCTATATCAAGGACGTCCGGATGTTGGTTGTTTGCAAAAGGATAGCGTGTTGGACTCTCGGGAGCGATAACATCGAAGTTAAGTCTCTCCGTGAGGTCTTTTAGAATAATACCATTAGGATTGTTAACGTTAGAATTCCAGCTAACGTGTTACTACTACTACTATCTACTATTTAGGTCTCCTGCGATTAATACGCTCGGGCCTAGGTTTAATAGAGCCGATATGTCGGAATCTAATATACTTTTTAAGGGAGACAGGTATGCTGATGCAATTATTAATGGCGGATGGCCCGTAAGTGCTATCCTACAGACCGACGCTTCTAAGTTAGTAAGCGGCGGAGTATCTATCGGTACACATTGCAAGGACCTTTTGTAGTAGATCAAGGTGCCGCCTTTAGGCGGTCACCTATCATTTCTTACTAGGGTATAATTGGCTATTTTGGGATCGCTCAAACTAGGTTTCAAGAAGGTCTCTTGCACTAGCATGATGTCGATATCATGGTCGCGTAAAAAATATATGATCTCTTCCTTTTGATCTCTGACACCGTTTGCATTAAAGTACGCGACAGTCAGAGACCTAGGCTTAGTTCTACCTATAGGTCTTATTTCCATTTTAGTTATAAAAGAAAAGAGTCGCTTAGGCGCACTGGAACGAACCTATCGCTTGGATAAGACTAAGATGCTCAATGGTAGCATTGAGCCTATCTTGAATTGATTTAGCTTCGCGTAGTTTGCGGGCTAGGGTTGTGACTTCGGCCACATTAAAGCTGCTGGCGAAGTTGAACACTAACGAAAGGTCAGTGTCGATGTTTGACGGTACCTGAGGAGCGAGTTTGGGCTTCTGGGCCTGGCGAGAAGGCACTGGCCGTGAGGCGGCCGCGCTGACTATCGCCGGGGGCTCAACCCATGCGTTGGGCTTAGGTGCTAAAGGCACCGGAAGGCTTGGGCCTTGCCCGGAAGTCCCTTTAACGGGGGCGGGCTTGGCTGTAGCCTGAGCGGGCGCGGGTTGCGGCACCGAGGTTGGTGCGACGATGGGGCAGAATGCCGTGGGCGCGACCTACTGGGGTTGCCCGCACGTCCGCGCCGGATTGCTCCTCCATTCTGCTTCCTACGCTGCGCTTTGGAACACCCGCGATAGCTCGCTGTGTGTCCCTCTTCGCCGCACAGAACACAGCTCGGAGGGCCCTCCTTCTCGGGCGTTCGAGGGCACTCAGTAGTGCCATGATCGCCTAGGCAATTGACGCACCTAGGCCTGGCGAAACAATTCCTGGCCGAGTGGCCGTATAATTGGCATCGGTGGCATTGGCCAACGATGCCCCTATTACGCGGGGACTCTACAACGATCCCCGTGAGATTGCATATCCTAGTGATATTGTATATCTGTTTGCCCTCTGGAGACAGGTCCAGTATTACAAGACAGAGATCAAGGTAACGTTTTTTGTCAGTTGGGTGGTGCATCCTGTGCACTTCTCTGACAGGCAGGTTTTGCGATTTAAGATCGCTTAGTATGAACTCGGTTTCTAGCTCCTTAGGGAGTCCGCGAACTACAACACGGAGGTTACGGTCCTCCGCGAGAGAGTAAGTGTGGAAGCTCAGGTTTTGAACTTTTAAATGCGCAGTTAAAGCGCGGAAAACGTCCGTCGTTGCGACGTGGATACGGATGCCCTGTGGTCCATTGTGGACTTTGGGGCAGAATATTTTTTTGGAGTCTATCCACTTGGATAGGTTGCTCCAGCGCGATTTGTCCTGAAAGATTATAGGTGGCGGCGGCTTCTCCTTCCTAGGTACGCCCTGAGTCGGGTTCGCGGTTTTGGTCGCGGTAATTTTGCACGCGGAAGGCGCGGCTTTTTTAGCCGGAGTGGCGTTGGGCGACGGTGAGGCTCGTTTCCCTTTTTCGCGGCGGTGCGCTTACGCTTTTTACCCGAGACTAAGGTGAAGCCTTCGTCATCGGGTTTTGTCGGTGATTTTCTATATCCATCTCGGAGCCAGATTCGGCGTCCGAAAACAACGGGAGATGGACCGCGGGTTGAGAGCGCAGAAGGCGCGGGGGACGCGGCGTCGTAAACTGTGTCGATGGACACTGGGGTCGAGCGGCCGGTGCTCGGCGACATAGGGTCGTCGAGACATACAACAGGGCGTTCAGCAGTGGACGCGTTACGTTGGGCTAGAAAAGCAGCCCAAGCGTCGGGGCACACTTGGCCGAAGAAGTCGGCGAGTTCGGATATAGTAATAGCCGCCATCTTGTCAGTGGTTTAGAACACTTGTGTATCAAGCCCCCCCACCTTTCGGCGGGGGGAGGTGTGTGCCTAAACGAACACTTATACAACTAGCGCGTTGGTACGCTACAGTGTGTACCTAGCTGTCGCCTAATGCGACAAGCGAACACAGAAATTAAAAAATAGAATTGCTGCCTCTGAGGCAGCAGGTGTGCAATAAAATACTTACAGTTTTTACTGGAAATTCGGAGAACGTGGGGCACTAAAACTAGCACTACACACAACAGAACAATGGGCCGGCGGCCCGATGTACCTGGCGGCCGTAAAGGAGCACAACGACACCGAAGCACTCGCGCACGCAGGTAAAAATGTCTTTGTCTTCTCTCTTGAATGAACGTACTGGGAGCGCATGGGCTCGACCGAACAACTGCACTTCACTGTTGGGTCGCGGAGACAACGAACGCGGCGAGGTACCTGTTCGGAATCACTACGCGCGCGCGCCATCCTGCACAACTTTTATAGCCCAGTCCAGCGACGTAGATACTAGAAGATAACGCGAGTCTCACACCGGCAAATGAAACGTACATAATAGTTGTATTTTAAATAATTTTTATTGGTCATAATGTATGTACTGTAATTGGCTAGGGAAATAAAAATTGTTACTATTGGTTAACTAACGACGTGGCCGGACATATAAATATAGGCAGGGTTGACGTAAAATATATCACATTCCATACTCCACATTCCATACTCCACATTCAATTCTCCATTCGTCTGTACATAAAATAGTAGTTTCATTTCTCCACCACTAGACCACTCGGAGTCTGTTTAGTAGTGGACCGCTTATCACCACTATTACAAGTGCAAACAAGCTAAACGGCTCACCTGATGTTCCGTGTCAACCGCCGCATCTGAACTACTGCAGTACTATGGGAATTCCCAGTGCGTTGCCTTTAAAAGGCTCGTTTCTTGAAGGTCCCTAAGTCATATCAGTCCGCAAAAGCCCCGGTGATAAACGATTCCACAATGTAGTCGTGCAACCACCAAACATCCAGTCTGTGTGGGTGGTATCGTGAGTTTTGTCGTGATGGGTAACTAATTTAATGATCAATGAATTAACTTTTCGTTTGTGGTTTACTCTCTTTCAAGATTTTAAATATATCTGCTTTTTGATCTGGTGGCCGTAAACGTGACTGCTAATCAAGGAATCCCGGAAATCTCAAGATGTGCCAAAAGTCAGTTATTGAGTTTTTCTGTAAAGAAATTCTCAAGTTAGGAAGTAGGCGGTGTTTCACTCATGTGGAGACGATGGTTCTGTACCTGATCTCTTTCTCTTTCTCTCTCTCTCTCTCTCTCTCTCTCTCTCCCTCGTCAATTGCCGTCCCATCGAAATAAAAGAATATAAGAATGAGAATAGATAAATGACACATGCGTTTGCGCATACACTTGTAAACTATAATCCTGTCCTGCGCAGACGGTTAGTCTCCGTTGATCCTGACCAGCGTGACAGAAATTCGTTCTGGAGGACATCGCTATGCAGTTACCCAAATGATATGAGGTTCCATTCGAAGTCTTGTTTTAAGGAGTTAGATTTAGGGATAAAATTAGAAGTTCAAACAGGTTTTTACATTAACATTGGTTGGTTGTTATTCATTAAAAAGTAGAAAGTTAAGAAAAACATCAAATAATGTATCATTGTAAAAATTCAAAGAGCAAAATGAAACTAGTCAAAATTATAAGACCGGTGAAATTCTATCATTTCTATAAATTACAAAAATTCTTATAAATTTGGTTATGAGTTTTAATTACTATGCAAGTTCATATAGCTTGAACTTGTTTAATTTTCTTAATAATATAAATTAAATATTGCTCTTCTTTAATTAAACACTCATTTATGAAGATCAACCTCTACACGTGGTAGAGCCACGCTGCAGCTATATATTACGGTTGTAACCCGAATGAGTCGGCTCAACCGGGGTAGGACCACGCCTTCACAGAATACCAGCGTAAAATTGGAGCTTAATACTGCTGTGTTTCGTATGGTGAGTGTAGGGATCCGGAGAATCGTTTTTACTGGAATTGAGGCATTCCATCTTAGTTCTCAGGGGTGACAACGCATCTGCATTAGATAAATGTAGATGTCTATTGGTCACACCGTCCACATACTATTAGGTGGACTGTGTGTTCGTTTGTCACATTTTTTCCATAAAAAATATTTTATCAAGTTCAGACAAACCGTTTAATGCTAACTAAGTGAACCAGAACTAGCTGATTTTCACTGTCTTGTTAATTAATTACATAATAGCAACGCCAAGCACTGACTAGCTTTGACTTCGTCACGTAGGTCTTAGGTTAGACTTACTTGTAGTTACGGACTGCCGAAGTTAGATTAAGCGAATGAGACTTTGCTAAATTTACTGTCGATTCTATTTAAGTTTTGATTTATATTGTTTACTATTACAAAGTTTAAGTAAAAAACTAATATGGCTAATGTTAAAACTCTGTTATTCGTTTGAAAAATTTTCATTTGCTGTCTAAGTTGTTTACAAACATATAAGTACCGTTGTACTAGCTCCTCAAATCTCTCTGTACTGGCTGTAAGTTACTTAAGCCACCAAACCATTGTTTATCAATTGGTGTCCTTCTCCGTCAAATAGTACTGTTTCTAACATTATTTATTCAAATTTAACCTTATACCCTTTTTACTGGAAACGAGGCATTCCATCTTAGTCCTCACGGGTGAAAACATATCTGTATTTTGATTTGTAATCGAGGATATATGTATATGTCTATGGGCCGCAGCAACCACTTACCATCAGGTGGACTGTGACACTGAACAAAGTCCTCCCCCATCGATTCGCACATAAGTGGGATATTTGTCACGCTTGGCAATCGGATAGGCAACCGCAGTTAATTATTATTTTTAGTCGCTATTAAAAAGACGCTGCTGTCCATATTCTGATTTGTTTGTCTCTCCGTCGCCACTTACAACACCCATGGGATGATATGGGGTAGTGGATATTCTTACACCGCCACTACACGGTTACTTTGTTGTCAACAAAATTATCTAATAATATATATTATATACGAGTACTTTTGGAGGAAGTATATGATTAAAAGTATTAAAATGACGCTGCTGTCCATATTCTGATTTGTTTGTCTCTCCGTCGCCACTTACAACACCCATGGGATGATATGGGGTAGTGGATATTCTTACACCGCCACTACACGGTTACTTTGTTTTGACAACAAAATTATCTAATAATATATATTATATACGAGTACTTTTGGAGGAAGTATATGATTAAAAGTATTAAAATGACGCTGCTGTCCATATTCTGATTTGTTTGTCTCTCCGTCGCCACTTACAACACCCATGGGATGATATGGGGTAGTGGATATTCTTACACCGCCACTACACGGTTACGTTGTTGTCAACAAAATTATCTAATAATATATATTATATACGAGTTCTTTTGGAGGAAGTATATGATTAAAAGTATTAAAATGACGCTGCTGTCCATATTCTGATTTGTTAGTCTCTCCGTCGCCACTTACAACACCCATGGGATGATATGGGGTAGTGGATATTCTTACACCGCCACTACACGGTTACGTTGTTGTCAACAAAATTATCTAATAATATATATTATATACGAGTTCTTTTGGAGGAAGTATATGATTAAAAGTATTAAAATGACGCTGCTGTCCATATTCTGATTTGTTAGTCTCTCCGTCGCCACTTACAACACCCATGGGATGATATGGGGTAGTGGATATTCTTACACCGCCACTACACGGTTACGTTGTTGTCAACAAAATTATCTAATAATATATATTATATACGAGTTCTTTTGGAGGAAGTATATGATTAAAAGTATTAAAATGACGCTGCTGTCCATATTCTGATTTGTTAGTCTCTCCGTCGCCACTTACAACACCCATGGGATGATATGGGGTAGTGGATATTCTTACACCGCCACTACACGGTTACGTTGTTGTCAACAAAATTATCTAATAATATATATTATATACGAGTTCTTTTGGAGGAAGTATATGATTAAAAGTATTAAAATGACGCTGCTGTCCATATTCTGATTTGTTAGTCTCTCCGTCGCCACTTACAACACCCATGGGATGATATGGGGTAGTGGATATTCTTACACCGCCACTACACGGTTACGTTGTTGTCAACAAAATTACCTAATAATATATATTATATACGAGTTCTTTTGGAGGAAGTATATGATTAAAAGTATTAAAATGACGCTGCTGTCCATATTCTGATTTGTTAGTCTCTCCGTCGCCACTTACAACACCCATGGGATGATATGGGGTAGTGGATATTCTTACACCGCCACTACACGGTTACGTTGTTGTCAACAAAATTATCTAATAATATATATTATATACGAGTTCTTTTGGAGGAAGTATATGATTAAAAGTATTAAAATGACGCTGCTGTCCATATTCTGATTTGTTAGTCTCTCCGTCGCCACTTACAACACCCATGGGATGATATGGGGTAGTGGATATTCTTACACCGCCACTACACGGTTACGTTGTTGTCAACAAAATTATCTAATAATATATATTATATACGAATTCTTTTGGAGGAAGTATATGATTAAAAGTATTAAAATGACGCTGCTGTCCATATTCTGATTTGTTAGTCTCTCCGTCGCCACTTACAACACCCATGGGATGATATGGGGTAGTGGATATTCTTACACCGCCACTACACGGTTACGTTGTTGTCAACAAAATTATCTAATAATATATATTATATACGAGTACTTTTGGAGGAAGTATATGATTAAAAGTATTAAAATGCTCGAATTATTAAAGGCAGACTTATTTTATAAATTAAGATATCGCTAGTTAATTATTTTGTATAACGTTAAATTAAAGAAGCTAATAAAGTGTTGTACACAAGACTTGCTTTGTTAATTAGATGCTTGTTCATGATTAAACAAGGCTCCTCTGACACTGAAGTTTAAAGGAACTAAGAGAGCCTATGTTGAATAGGCTAGATATAGCATAAGTAAAACTTATAAAGACTTAAAAGATAATTGCGTTAATCCTTTTGTTCTATTTTTATGACGATCGCATCGCCTTGTGGCTTTAGTATCCGACTACTAGTTAGTTAGGAAACTTGGGTTTGAAACTCGTCAGGAGTGAAAAAAGAAATACTGGTTTTCAGATTTGTTGATGTTGTTGATTCATATCGTTTCCTGTACGCTATCTCGCATTAAAAGCAATGAGCTTAAAATGAAAAAAATCGACTTCTCTGTGTGGCTAGTAGTCTTCGTTGCTGTCCTCTGCAGGGCATAATGCCGTGCAAGTCTCGGGCCTCGGGGTGTACCCCTTTGCTCGGATGTTCCTCACGGCACACTACAGTGTGCCGGTCCTGGGCGCCTAGATGTTATAGGCGTTGTTTTAGCGAATTTTGTCGCAGTTGGTTAATTTTGTCGTTTAAGGGTGGTAATCTGTAATTTGTGTTTAGACACAAATTATTATGTCTGAGTTGGCCTTTCTGCGGCATTGTGGGTTTTACTCAACTCCCTAATCTATATAGGGAGGAGTTCTCTTGGATAGGGTCGCCCGTCCGGCGGCCTTGCATGCAACGGCGCGAAGCCGTTGAGGTGTTCATGTGACCCGTTGTCGGCACGGTCAAACATACCGCGCGCCAGCCGGACCACGAATTCATGCAGTCTCTCCATCTTCAAGTTGGCCGCTATAACGTCGTTACGGACGTAGCGACCCGCTCCGACTATGGTTCGTAATGACAAACTCTGCTGGGCCTGAAGTCGCCGCTTCTGATGATCGCTCAGGAGTGCATACCAGGCCGGAGCAGCGTATGTTAGCAGGGGTCTTATGTATGTTTTATAAATAGTTAACTTCGACTTTGTCGGTAACTTGGATGTCAGGACAGGGCGGAGCATTGCCCGCGCACATCGAGCTTTGCGTATAGCAGAGTCGACGTGCGCAGTCATACGCAACATCCTGTCAATCCGACATCCAAGTTAGGTCACGGCCTTCTCATATGCGATCTCCTGGCCTCCGAGGGTTAGCGGTGGTGGTAGATTTCTATAGCGGCGAGTGAGTAGAGCGGTCGTCTTGCTAACATTGACGGCCATCCTCCACTCATCCAACCATGGTGGAAGCAGGTCCAGCAGACGTTGCATCCTGGCAGCTGCAATGTGGGCTCTTCTGGACGACGTGAAGTATGCGCTGTCATCCGCAAAAAGCGCTAATTCGACGTCGTCCTCCCATTCGTGCAAATGTCCTGCCAGGGTAGGGATGTCATTTGTGTACGCCGCGTACAGGGCTGGTGACAGACAGCTGCCCTGTGGCACACCAGCTGTTATGGTCTTTATTGCGGACACGGCGTCCTCTACGCAGACGTAGAACTTCCTGTCTTCCAGGAAAGACGCCACTAGCCGCAATATAGCAGGAGGGATACTTGTTTGTACGTCTAACTTGTAGAGTAATCCTGTGTGCCACACCCGGTCGAACGCCTTCTCGATATCGAGAAAGACGCCCAACGATATGCGGCCACGGTAGTGCAGCACTCTGTTCAGCTGTGTTGCTGTTGAGTGACCCCTCCTGAATCCATGTTGCTCCGCCCGAAGTTGGATGCACGGGCGGAGACGTCTTAACAGTAATCTTTCGCACAGTTTAGCTATATGCGGTAGCAGCGTGATCGGCCTGTAGTTGGCAGCTCTACGCCTGTCCTTCCCGGGTTTCGGCAAGACGATGACTTTGCCTTTCTTCCAGTCCTCCGGGAAGTGGGATGTCCGCAATATGCCGTTGTAGAGCCGACCTATCTCTACAAGGACTCTATTGGGCAGCTGTCGTAGTGCAGCGTTGGTAATCCCGTCGTGCCCCGGCGCCTTCCTTGGTTGCAGGCGGGTTACTGTCCTCCGCAATTCAGCGGGGGATATAAACCACTCTCCTGCAAGCGGTGGCGCGGGCGACGACAGGAGCTCCTGCACGCGGCTCTCCTTCCAGGTATGGATTTCCATGAACTCCGCACTTGCTGGGTTCGGCATAAACTGCTCCTCGAAGTGCTCAGCTAGGATATCCGCTCTGCCCTTGGCATCGTAACGTTGAATGCCCGCGTTGTTAGTCAGCGGGCAAACAGGTGGTCGTGTTTTCGTTAACTGTCGGTTCAATGTATAGAGCGACGCGTGCTGTTCGTCTGCCTTCCATATGCGCCGCTCCCAGGCCTCTCCTCTGTGGGCCTGTATTGCAACCGACAGTTCGTCTGACAGGGTGTTGAGTCTCCTTTTTACTCTAGGGCAGCGAGTACGCGCCCAGAGCTTCCTCAGCGCTCTTTTGTGGTTTAGCTGCACGCGTATCTTTAGCGGCAGCTCCTCTTTCCTTCCCGTGAGAGGGACGATCGTAGAGGCCGCGTTGAGGGCCTCCTTGATGCACGTGGATATTCTAGTTGCAGCGGCCTCTACGTCGTCCGCTGAGTTGATCGGTGTATGGACTGGAGGTCTCTCCTGCAGGTGTTGGTGATAGAGCCTCCAGTCGATCTTGGTCTTGACAGCTCTGGGCGGTGAAGTCACTGCCTTAGTGCCAAGGGTTATCAGAATCGGGAGGTGCCGTGTATTCAAGTCATACAGCACTTCTACCACTACTGGGTAGTTGACGTTCCTAGTGAGCACGATGTCTAATACATCCGGACGTTTCCTAGGGTCGCTAGGGATGTGCGTCGGTTCCTCGGGACCTAGAACGTCATAATCATGGTGTTCTGCGTCTTCATAAAGTTCACGACCCGGCGGGGTGATCATTCTAGACCCCCACGCCGGGTGTTTGGCGTTCAGGTCCCCGGCGTAGATGGTGGGTGCCGTACCTTCCATTACCGTCCGGATGTCTGAAGAGTGAAATGGAGTCCCTGGCGGGCGGTATGCTGCAAAGATCCTTAGTTCCTCGCCCGCCGCCTCCATTTTTATGCCGATTTAACGCATCGTCTGGAAGTCTGGCAGTTCCAGCTCCTGGTGGACAATGTCTCTCCTCACCAGGATCGCTGTCCCTCTATAAGCGACCCCTTGAGGATCAACCTCGTCCCTCCTGTAGATGTTATAGTTGGGCAGCTTTAGATGCGTTGATGGTTGTAATTTGGTTTCACCCAGCAAAACCGATCACCTGGATATCCTGTTGCTGGGTGACCGTGCGGAGTTCATGGATCCTTTGACGAATCCCGTCCGGATTCCAGTATAGCAGGCGCAGGTTATTATCCTCCATAGTGCCTTGCCAGTAGCGATGCCAGCACCTTCATGACGGCGGTAACGAGATCAGTCCCGGCCCTAATGTCGGCCAGGACTTGTGTTCCGACTTCGATGGCTATGCCTACCAATCTGTGGATAGCATCAGCCGTCTCGAAGTCGGAAGTTGGTGGTCTGCGTTCTGCACTACGCTTTTGTGAAGGCACTGGTCTCGGGGCATTGGTTAGGGTCTTCCTTTGCGCAGAGCGCGCTCTATGTGTGGAGCGGGCTCTGCTTTCCGGTAGAGACCTTTCTGGCGCTCTACTTGCCATTGCTGGTGCTGGTGTTTTTGCAGTAACCTCCGCCTGCGAGGCTATCGGTCCTGTGGTTGTAGGGGTAGAGGTGGTCACAGCCTGAGGTGGAGGCTGTTCCGTTCTCCTGCTCTTATTCCTCCGCCTCTTCCTTTGGGAGGGTTGCCTCTCAATGGCGTCGTTGGCAGGAGGTCGGAGAGTCGCCCCGGTGGTTACCCTTTGCTCTGTGGGAGCCACCGTTTCTATTGGTACTGGGGGGAGGTGGGGGGGGGGGCTGGTTGCCTACTCTTCCCTCTAGTGATGGTTGCCCACCCGTCTTCCTGTATGGTCACAGCCTTAGGGCGACTCTGGGGGTGCCTCTTGGGGTTCTCCGGGAGTAGCCCAGGTAGAACGATCCCCTGCTTCCTGGCGATCCTCCTCAGGACCGGGCAGCGGCGATCGTTGGCCGTATGTATCTTGGCGCAATTTGCGCACTTTGGCTCTTCCTCTCTACCCCTTGGGCAAAGGCTGGCAATATGCTCTCCAGCACAGCGAACGCATTTCACTGGCCTGAAGCAGTTTGCTGAGGCATGTTCGAAAGCCTGGCAACGGTGGCATTGTGGTGGCCCCGTTTTTCTTTGCCAGGCTTCGATGACTACTCCTCTCATGTAGAGGAGTTCGTCTGTATTGTAAAGTTCTTGGAGCCGCTCCAGGCTCAGATGCTCCAGCTGTGCGTAGTAGAGGCAGCCCGGTCTGCCTCTACGTGGTGGTATGGCCTTAACATAATTTATCGGGAAGCCTTTTGCCCGAATAGCCTCCTCGATCATCTTGGGATCGGTGCCCACTGGCAAACCCCGGATGCCCACTTTAGTGGGCTTCTCCTCTGCCGGGGTGTAACAATACCACGACATGATTTTATCTTTCTCGGAGAGCTCGACCATGTACTTCTGAATGGTACGGAACTCATCCGGGCTCTGCGGAGAAAATCTGACTCCCTTCCCGAATGGACGGGCATTAGGAGGATGGCCCAACTTTTCGTTAAGGACCTTAAAATGCCTCGTCCAGTCCGGGAGGCATTCTGCAACGATCGGTGGATATCTGGACTTCTCCTTCACCTTCTCTGTCTTTTGAGACTCCTCCGCCGATTGCGGTCGTTGTACTGCAGGGGCCGCAGCCATGTGGGCATAGCTCGTTGACGGCCGCTGTCCATCGTCGTGAGCTAGTCCGGACGGGTTGGTGGTTTGTACCGGTGATGATTTTCCGGCTGATGCAGCTAGGGTTGCGTACGTTGTTGAGCCCCAGCTGTAGGACTCCTCACCTCCTTGCTCATATTGGGCCGAGTCGTGGCTACGTCGGTCCGGAGAGATGGATGGTGGCTGTTGCGGTGGTGATGGCGACCTAGGAGGTGAGGTGTGGACCTTCTTCCTAGACGCTGTTTGGGGCTCCTCATCATCAGATGATGCTGATGATGGTTCTGATCTTCCAACACGCTGCCTCTTCTCATAGAGGGAGGCCTCGGTTTCGGGCGGTGTGTGCCTTCGTGGCGTCTTCGTGGGCCGCTGTTGCTGAGAGGGCAGCGGTTCACGCCCAGTCGTACACTCAGGTACGATGGGCGAGAGTGCAACCCTAGGTGCGGACTCCTTACCCGGCGACGAAGGTTTCCGGGTCGGTATTTGTGAGTAGGATGAGACAACTCTCATCCTCTCCGGGTTGAAAATATCGCGGTAGGCGATGGGTCTATCCAGTACGCCTGGCCGGTCCGGTGGTTTCCTCGATCTCGGAGGAGGTTCCCCCCTTATCGTTCCCTGACATTTCCTAACCTAACAGTCAGCGTCAGCGGTAATCTATTTAAGGGCCTATCTATCTTCCAAACGATCGGCGGCAGATATTGATGCGCGACGCGGATGGTGGTGATATTGTTACGTAGACTTTCAACACTGTGGGCACTGCCTACCCCTTTTAAACCAAAAGGGTTGGGGGGAAGTGCGGAGGTGGCACTTTACGACGCGACTGGGCACAGGATGCTCGGAGCGCATAAAGTGCCAAGAATCACCTAGGGGCCGGTGACCTCGACGCCTCACGGAATCACGGGACTCAACGATCGGCGGAGTTTGTCGAACCGGCGGTTATTTGCAGCCACTGCTAACTACGAAATAACGCACACCTAGGAGATCCTTGATATAGTAATCTTTTGTCACTTTTACGCAGTTATAGCACTGGGCGTTACTTTGCAGTGATCCATTATATTAAAGATTTTTAAATTATAGACCTAACTACACTAAACTAGGAAATATATCACCGTTGATAATATGACGCTTGTTTCACCTCTAAACGAGGCATCATCAGGAGAAATAGACTTAGCGATGGTTAACCGCTACAATATCATAAGGCAGGAAATGCTCTTTAAACTATATTTTAGCTAAATAACTTAAATATCTTTAACACTTTTACGCATTTGCTAGGTTACGACATTATTCAAAATTGTCGTCGTAGCTGCACATTGCCTATAATGTATCATAAACATTGTCGTTTATAAAAATGCAGATGTTTTTTAAAAAATATTTACATTTAATTAAAATGTAAGTCACGAATTTTTGCGCATCAGACATTTTGTATTTATCTTTTCTTAGCTTTCATGTATGTTTCGTCGCCGGAATTGAAATAGATATCACAAAGTGTTCAAAACGTCAATTTCACCTGCGCTGATATTCCTTCGCTGTTCCAAAATATAACTTTAGGTATCACGTACGTATTTGGATTTAATATTTCTTATCCCACAAACACTCTTTAAGTTTTTATAAACGTTGTAACATCTTTTTTTGGCATTTCAATGCAAAAGGAAAAGGTAGTTTCAATAAAGTTTGCCAGTATTTTAATAACATCTATTTATATAATAAAATATTACAGCCCTTTACAAGTCCACTACTGAACAAAGGCGGAGCGGCCCTTGTTCAGCAGTGGAATGCCACAAAGCAAGATCTTGAGCCACCTGCATCCATCAACTTACCGCTTTTTACCATGCATCTCTAGAGATATACGCAAGAAATCCGTATGCGAATATCTCTCTCTTTATGGGCCGTGCGTAAACCTGTATGACCTTCAACGAATACCGTTGGTTCTGAGTATAAGGTACGCTACCCTAGTCGACACACTGCCAACCTTTACAACGTCGAAAACAAGAGACTTGTGCCCTTCCGGTGATCAAAAAAGTTGCCGGATTCGAGGATAACCGTATGCTCTTCCTCTCTACGGAGCTCAGATAGTCCCATAATATCCCAGCGCAACTAGTTAATCTCTTCTTCCAGCTTCAGAATCTTTTCGTCAGTCGTCAGGGTGCGTGCGTTAAATGTTGCTAGGTCTAGCCATCTTAGGTGGCAACCGAACCTTCACCGGAGATTCTTACTAGAAATACGAGGCCAGGACTGGGCGACGTTCCCTTGTGTCGTTACTAATGGGGGAATGTTTGCCATGATTCCTACGTTTGCCAAGAGAGTTGCCAACCGCAATTTTATATTGTAATTTTGTTATCAGAAAGATGTTGCTGCCCATATAATACCTCAGTTTCTCTCTGTCTCTTCTTATAACATCTACGGGTAGATATGGGATAGTGAATATTCTTGAACTACTATACGGTTCTAACATGCACACAGTTACAGACAGACAGTTCTCATTGTTGTAGTGGTCGTAAACGCGACTGCTGATCATGAAATCCTGGGTTCGATTCCCGGGTTGGGCTAAAAAATCTATTATTAAGTTTTTCTATCAAGAAATTCTCGGTAGCTGCCCATAGTCAGGAAGTTGACGGTGTTTCACCTCCAGGCCTCTGAAAGAACGAAAAGCCGTTGGTCTTGTGTTACACTCGTGTGCTCTGTCACACTCTATCTAACCTTTTTTCAATATTTTATCTGTGATTTTAAGAACTTATCCATTTTTTCCTCACCATCTTAGTGCAGGACGCTTAAAACAAAAAAAAAACATGCGATTGACTGATTGCGAAATATTTGTTCAAATACACTGAATCTTACTTTCACAGAACGATGATAAATAGAAATATAACCAGTGCGTAGTGTGCAGCGCTCACTGTTAGTGTAGCCGTATCTCACGAAGAACGTATTTATGCATCCTTAGTAAGGCATATGTCTGACAGGGTAATTAAAAAGGTTTTTGATGATTACGATTATGATAAAATAGATATCTAAATGCTAACGTAAGAGATTCTATCAATCTTTCTTTACGTTTAGCAAGAGTAGACTTAAGATGTAATGACTGCCGATAGGTGGCGTTGTTCCCGCCATATAAATCGGAAGAAATTGCATGATGTGTGATACTGCGATCAACAATAAATGTGGTCTTTTATGAATTTGCATATTTTTATTTTAAATTGCGTTCTACGTAATAATTAAATACGTCATCCCTCCTCGAACATTTGCTGATGTTCATACATCGCCTTTTTAAGTTTACCTTAAAGTAGCCCTTATGAAATCGTTTCTACTTTAAGTATAAATAAGAATTTTATGCAGATTGATAAAAATAAATAAAAAATGTACTATTTTTTCTTGTTTATATCTTAATCGCGACTTTTTTATGTTAGACGATCTATAAAGTTGAAATATAAATGTTTTGATATCCCTTCAACAGTGTCTTTCTAAATGATTATCTAAATTTTCAATTAATTCGCTATGGCCGAAGTTCTTGAATATTTTCTGGATAAATTTTTAGTGTCTTGCAAGGTTTTAATTTGCCTTTTCTGAAGAACGCAGGATTCAAATCACAACCTGGGATGAAATCCAGATAAACTCTGAAAATTAACTGTCCCAACTCTGCATTTATTTTGGTTAGACAGACGTATTTTTAGGATAAATGATCTATAAAGTTGAAATATAAATGGTTTGATATCCCCTCAAAAGTGAATATCAAAACACCATACAACATATATGTTGCAACCATTGCGGCGCGTGTTTACTGTCCGGGAGAAATAATTTATTTAACTAAAAGCGAAATATAATAGTAATTAAAGTATTAAAAAATAGCTGAAAATGGTGGGAATTTATTCGCTCCGGTGGATGACGGTTACTGATAATAGATATTTGACACATAGCCGGGATGGATGTTTTGACTGTTGAGCGCGGTATATTCTAAGTCTATAGTTGAGCGGATATAATAATGCATTTTGTTTGTTTCATTATCAATACTATTTAGTGAATTTACACTTAGTCTATGTCCCACGACTGGGCATAGGCCACTTCTGATTTCTGAGAGGATGGAACGAAATGTGCGTAATGAACTTCATATGTAAAGAAAATAATAAAACTGGAAATATTATCAAAACGATACAGTAAATTAAATAACCAATACAAAATGATGCACTATTAATATGACGTGTATTATCGAAACATTTAAACCTTGATATTATGTAGTGGATACAGAGTTATTCATCGTCATGGCTGCAACGTTTGGCGTCAAATCAAGAAGGATAACCTATCTTATGTAAAAGCATATTAATCTATAGCACATTGCAACACCTGCAATACATCTGTCGTGTGTTGTGTTTGTTTGGTGTATACGATGTGTTAGCATATAGCATAACTCTGACTAATTCTCAAATATAATATGCAATAAAATAAAATAAAATATTAAAGATTATTTCCATTAAAATTGTGTTAAAATATGTAAAAATCTTTTCTAAAAAATAAATAAATAATATAGTGGGAGAAAAACATAACAATATTTTTTATAGAAGTTAGGTTACCAAACGAGGATACAGCCCACACGATGGTAAGTAGGTAATGTGCCTCATGGACGCCTTCATCTATGAATTCAGAAGTGGTGTCACCCCTGAGACTATCATAAAATGCCTTTAAAAAGGTTTCCTGTTCTCATCATAACCATGCTAATCACAAGAGCATTAAAATGCTTTTAAGCTATATCGAGCCGATGAATCGACACGATATAGTTTAAAAGCTGCTACAGTTATAAAACATAGCGTTGACCTACGACGTTTAAAATGAAATTATAAGTATATTATATTAAAAAGTATACTATTCCTTACAAAAGGAGAGACTAATGTTCAACATAATAATTTATGAGCAAAAAAAAATCACTAAAGAATTTTAAGAAACTGCGATACTTTTTGTGAATTTCACTAACTTGTGTTGTATTTTGTATTGTGTTTCAGAGTTGGTACAATAATTGGCCAACTTGTTACGACATGACAACTTGTAAAAAATACTATGAAGGAAAACATAAAACGCAAACGAGGCTGCGGCAGACTAAGGAAAATTTATTTTGAGCATAAAAGCAAAGGTTAACTTGTTGTACAAGAAGGGAAAGGAGTTGGAAAATTAAAGGTGTACAATACGTGAATAAAACTGATACGCGTTAGTAATTGCCACACTGACAAAAAAGAGTGCAAACCTAAACTACATCCTTATTTTTCTACTCTTAAATTTAATAACCCTTATTTAAGAGACTGTAAAAAAATAAGACATTATATTAAAGTAAAACAGTTTTAAATTAAAAAAATAACCAAAAGGTAATATGTACTGTATTTTTATTATTTGTTAAAAGCTCTGCATAACTACGAAATATGGTCATTGACGTAGGAAGGGCAAAAGATGCAAAGCCTTACGGACACTAGCGCGCAGCGATAAAGTTTAGTTTAATTTAGTTTGCGTGCCTGATTTATCTAGTCAATAATTATAATGCAGGCTACTAAAACGTTGACAAGTAGTCAACCTCAAAGAAGTACAACCTCTATACCTAGTGATATTATCTATTCTGTGATATTAAGAAGAAGACAAACGCTCGCTTAAACATTAGTATCGTATATTTATAAAATATTAAATAAATAAATAATAATATTTAAAAAATTATACGATAGAAAAGAAAATTAACAATTAAAATATAATGAAAATTTTCACACAGAAATTGTTTGTACGCGTTTAATCTACTGTGTATATTTTATCGGACGTAGATATTTTATGGTGTAGTTTTAAAAATTATATTTAAGAAAACAAATTGCTTGTTTATTGTCCGATATCGAAAACCATATTTTACTTGAATCGTCATAAAATGCAGTGCATCGATCAGTGAACAGCAATAGTGAAAAACTAAACTATATCCTTATTTCCTTTTTATTGCAATAATAACATAATAATGAAGGTTTGAATAGTGTTTTCTAATAACAACGTTATTTTATTGACTAAACGATTTGAATTATTTACATACATAACATAACGAACGCCCACCTTGCCAGAGAGAGCTACGAAAGGCCCGCCAATCTTTTTTTGGGGGGAAAAAAAAATACTAAGAGGCTAAATCCTGGCAGTCTTGGATAGGTTCCTTTTCTTTCTATAAGGCCTGGGTAGGATTGCCTATTTTTGCCACCAGCAGCAGCCACCATCCGCTCCGGTTAAAGGAGTAATATAAATAGTACGATAGTATTTGCATTTTATTTTGGAATGGAATATTTGTGAAATATTTGTATATTTCCTGCGCCCTTATAGGGTTATCCACTACGCCATATAATTTCGAAGATATCATTAGAGGTAACAGAGAAATGATAAAAAGGATGGTCGGTAACATCTTTCAGAAAATAACTCAAAATAGTAAAGGAAAACTGTGGTTACCAACCTGGTTGCTTAGCATAGTAACTATGACAAATATCCATATTACGCAATCTATGGAGGAGGCATATGTCCAGCAGTGAACTTTTATATTCTGTAATATATAGGTTAAGGTATGTAAAGCCGCTGGAAGTTACCTTTCGAATCATAAAATGGCGGTAAATTCTAATGTTTTATCACCCCAGCCGCACCTTAATCTACTGTTGCTGACATTACTTGAAATATAATTTCGTATTTTTGACAAAGTTGAATAAAGTTAACAGATGAAAAATTGTCAGTCTACATTTAAGATTGGTATACGATTGTAGCATTGGAATCGTCTTTTGCGTTTTATAGACATTGATATAATGATGTCAATTTACAATTATCCTTCGACATTTAAAAAACCAGCAAACGCTTGCAAACAGATGACGTCGTTTGTATAATGACAAATCATACAATTTGTCGCCAGCGTATATATACGAGTATATCATATAAAATACTCGTGAAATAGCAAGTACTACAGTGTCTTTATATAACGGAAATTGAGTAAACGGTATATTATATTTTGCTAAACGCCACTTCTCTCTAAAAAATTCTGTGTAACCCCCAACCCGCGACTAAAGAAGTTATGTTTCAAAAAATATCACGTCATAAATAAACCGTTTCCTCGGAAAAGTAAGAAATGTATAAATAAAATAAATTAAATTATTGTTTATCACCATCATTATCATACTGATTGTAATATGTTTCCATTTTATATATAGCCCTCAATTCAATCAATATGAATAGCCTTTTTACTTACAAAAACGTTACCAAAAAGATAATCTAACAATCATAAAATAATGTCAAAAGAATGTCTAGTATATTACAACTTTAATAATGATGCGTAATTGACATTGCATCACAATTAACAATTTCTCGTATGATTTATTTTCTATATCTCTTAAATGGCTTTGTTTGTCAAATATTAACAAATACTTTTTTCCTCCCTCTTTTTTTCTGCTTTCTTTAAAAATATTCAAATACGGATGAACGGAAATATCGTTTAAAATAAAGAAAAATAAATTCTGTACTAGTTTCTTTTGGTTCTACGTTTCTGCTACAAATATAAAATGACCATATATATTTTACGTATTAATATTTTCCAGACAATAAAATAACAAATAACTTTTATCAGTTGTAAATGACCGATGCACTGCATTTTATGACGATTCAAGTAAAATATGGTTTTCGGTATCGGACAATAAAACAGCAATTTGTTTTCCAGAAATATAATTTTTAAAACTACGCCATAAAATATCTACGTCCGATAAAATGCATACAGTAGATTAAACGAGTACAAACAATTTATGTGTAATCAGTCAAATTTTCACTTTATTTTAATCGTTGAAAACATTATTCCGTCGTAAAAGTTTTTGAATAGTTTTATATAGAATATAATAAATAATACAGAATAAATAGCAAATAATATTGTTAGGTGCATAAAAGCATTCGGTTTTTTTTTATTAAAGTAAAATACGGAATTATAGGAATGTAAATAAAGAAATCACTGAACATAACGTAGAATATAGCTCCTTTATGTTATTCTACGTGTTATAATATAGTATTATTTACCTACGCTTTACATCCGTCTGTAGATGAACTTTTTTGAAGGTTGTTGAAGACGCTTAAGTAATATAGAACACAAAAAAAATATTTTTTGTGTTTAACTATATTAACTATATTAAAAGGCACTACTGCCTCGAACGGAAAAGTGACTATTATCGCGTTGTTTTAAAATATTAAAGTGCCAGATAAGGTAATGGTCCGTGACACCTGTAATTAACTTTATAGAAACTAAGGCACAAATTCGTCGCCAGGCGTAGCAAGACTAAGCTGAGGTAACTTATATAATTTTTATCTTTTTTTGACATTCTTTATTTAGTGATAAATTAAAGAATAGAACACGTACATATTATTTTTGATATTTTTATGTGGTAACCGGTTTTTTATGTGAATCTGGCGGAAATCCGCGTGTAGCAATGGAGCTCTATTTACGTAATTTCCACGCTATGATTTACTATGATCATAAAATAGAGAAAGGCTCAAGGAGTGCTTTGAAATTTTGGGAGACTGCTTGTTAGCGGGCAACAGTATTAATTACTTTACTGAATTCAAAAAGGACGTGGATACTTTGATAATAAATCATTATACAGAAAATAAATTATTACGTATTTTAATCATGTGCGAGATCTCGTCATTGGTATTCCATGCTACAGAACCTGATATGAGGCTACTGTAGTCATTTGATACATGCAAAAACTTTAAGCTAAAAATGACACAGTATTGCTATTGCAGATGAACTGCTAATGCAGTAATGTATCAACCGTGGTGATTAAGTAAAATCCTCCTTAATAAAAAACTCTTATACGCTGACTGGAAAAGAGAAACCTACTTTATGAAATTCCCCTTAATTCCTCCCTTTGTTTTTCACCATTTGACAAACAGACTCTAGGCAAGTCTTTAATTTCGTTGTCGACACACACTACACACGTTTGAACAAAAGGTTTGCTTCGTCGTTCATAATACATACAGATAGTACAATAATTTGCCAGCGTCTGTTTTTGCATCCAATTACAATATATTTTTAAAGTAAAAGTTTATCGTTTTACAAAGCTTCGCTGAATTAAAACTAAACATCAAGTAGAACAGCAGTCAAGCGCTAGATTATAACAAAAAAAAAAACTTTCTTGCCGTGCAATGGCGGTGTAAGAATATCCATGCAATGTGGATATTCTTACACGCTCTCTTCCCTTGATTGTCGTAAGAGACGACAGAGGAAAACTGAAAGAGGAGATGGGCAGCAGCATCTTATGATAACCACTTAAAATAATAAAAAAACTGCGTTTGCCAACGCGCCTCCAAAGCGTGGTAACTATGGCAAAATTCCCTATGAGGCAATTTATTGGAGAGGCCTATGCTGAGCAGTTTTACTGTCTATAATTATTAATTGCGTTCTCTAAAATTTCAATTATTGAAAGAAGTAAGAAATCAATCCAACTGGTGATAAAGGCATGCTGCGGTACGTAGACACCTACATTTATCCTCAATTAAGAGTCTGCATAATGCCCCGAACAAAGAAAAATTTAGAAGGATGACTGCCGACCTTTAGTAATGGAGAAGCACTTAAAGAAGAATAATGAAGATGTTGTCAACAAGGAAGATTAAGATGGAATGCCTCGTTATCATTAAAACGTAGGTATTTTTTGCGAGAGTGATCCCCGATCGAGCTGATCGATCCATAGAGATAAATCTAGCAGGTTCATAACACGCTTTTATAGAATAACGCTCATAACAACGTTTTTCACAGTGTGGGTCTACTCCTTTACTTTACCAGAATAAAAAATATCCTTCATTATATATTTTTTTAAATGGTAGAGCCACGATGCAGCTATATTAGTTGTAGCTCGAATGGGTCAGCTCAACCGGAGTAGGACCACGCTCTCATAGAATACCAGCGTAAAATAGCAGCTTAAGGCTTTTTCGTATGGTGAGTGTAGAGAAACGGAGACCCTTTTTTACTGGAAACGAGGCACTCTATCTTAGTCCTCACGGGTGACGACGTATCTGCATTTTGATTCTTAATCGAAGATAAATGTAGATGTCTATGGGTCATAGCTTTCACATACCAACAGATGAATTGTGTGCTCTATGTCACCCTTATTCTTTAAAAAATTGTGAACCAAATGAATAATTTAGTTTAAAGTTTAAATTAAATTAAGATTATCTACTGCTAGCTACAGTAGCATAAGCTCTATGAATTATTCTGCTATATTAACCTGTTTACGGCGTTGCCGTTTTAAAACTGTTTTATTATTTCGCTAGGTAAAAAACCAGGTGAACTACCACAGTTTGCATTTCAATTCAAGTACCGGATTCTGAAAGTTCAGATCGAGGTTTGCATGTATAAAACAGTTGTATCATTATAATTGTAAAACATTTGCGCTAAGCATTTAATTGTGTATAGGTTTTGAAAGGGAGTAGGGTCAGAATTAAGTTAAAAGGTTAGTTAGTAAATATTAAGGATACCGAGCTAAGCGGCATATACGTGGCGTTGAAACTGACAATAATACTCGTATATAAAGCTTCATTGACACGTGGGTAAGGCTTAAAGTACATAATAGCATAGCTGAACCCCGCAGATGTCCTGCTAGTTAATATAATATTTCCAATGATTTTTATTTTAGCGCATGCAAGTTAATTTATTAATTTCCGCGCTTGATTGAAAAATAAAGCAAATAAAATCAAAAACTTTACTTTCTTCCCGTCTCCAGTCAAAATATATATTATACTAATTTTAATGGTGATCGATCAAATAGATTTTGAGTTAAACGATTTCATATATACATACATCCCTTTTAAATATATATATATATATATATATATATATATATATATATATATATATATATATATATATATATATATTTATGATATATATAAAGAATGAAGATATATGTAAGAATTACTAAAAACGACTGGCAAACTTGTAAGATGTCCTGATCCACCTGCATCGATCGACTTCCTGGATGTCTTACCAAGTCGTCACTCCATCTGAGTGGGGGAGGGGGTCACCTTACTACGCCTACCGGTGTCCGGCTCATTGCCACTTCAGTTTACTAATCCGTTGGGCTATGTCGGTCACTCTGGTTCTACTGCAGATATCCTCATTTTATATTAAGTTTATCACGCGGAGAAACGCCGAGCATAGCCCTCTCCATGTTTCACTGAGCGACCTTGAGCGTCCTCATGCGGCCAGCAGTGAAGGACCACGTCGCAGATCCATAAGTGATCACTGCCAACACACACTGGTTGTTCACATTAAAACTATCCATTTTATAAAAGTTACCACTGTATGTGTGTATTTCCTCCTACTCCCTTTCTATTCCGAAGTACGTCTGGGCAAGTACTATATTCTTACATATTTCTTCCACGAAATAAGAGTGCGTGCATTACTGTGTTCCGGCCAGAAGAGTATAGAGAGTCAGTATTATAACAGGCATCCGATCTTAGTCCATGACAGGTTAGTTTTAATATACTACGGTACGATTTCTTTGATTTTAGACTTAATCAATACACAATTATAAATATGTAGTTTTCAATTACTGCAACGCATTTCGCGGTGTCATATCATTTCCTAGTGTTCGCAGGTAATTGATGGGAGATGATCCTTATGTAACCTCCTGCTAATAACAAGAAAACAAGAAATACAGTTAGTTCATTCTGCGTACATCGGACCAAAGACAATAATTAAAAAGCTGAAGGTACTCCGGGTTAACTTTGACATCGGGACGTCAGTCACCTCAGTCCCCCGTGACCATGGGTGCTGGAAAGCACCCGAAACGTCGGGTATTAAAATTAATATAAATAAAACGCGATAAAATCCGTAAAAGTAGTTTTAAACAAGAAAACTAATTTTGTTTTAAGGTATGATTCTGAAAACTGATTTCGAAATAATTTTTTTAGAAATGCATTAAAGCTGGTGTAAGCAACCCCCTTCCACATCCTCCCACCTCACCCTTCATGTCGCAGGGTACTAAAGCAACACCGAAATGACAACGCATCTGTAAATTTCTTTATTGGAAGTTGGCTGCCTAGCCACTAACCATCAGCTGGATTGTATTGTATGTAAGTTCGTATGATACTTCAGTTTTGCAAAAAAAATGTTTGTATTGCACGTAAGTGCCTGGTAACTTTACACCTAGTATCTACCTTTGTGTCATGATTCTATTGGAATAGTATACCTATGTCGTAGAGCCACGCTGCAGCTATGTTATGGTTGTAGCACGAATGTGTCGGCTCATTCGGTGAAGGACCACACTGTCACAGAATACCAGCGTAAAATAGCAGCTTAATGCTTTTGTGTTTCGTATGGTGGGTGTAGAGAGCCGAAGACCCTTTTTTACTTGAAACGAGGCATTCCATCTTAGTCCTCAGGCGTGCCGCGTAAGATGGAATGTCTCGTTGATGTGATGTCTATGGGACACAGCATCCACTTTTCATCAGGTATACTGTGTGATCGTTTGTCATCCTTATAATATAAAAGATACCTCCTGCATGCAGGTTGTACAAAAAATCGTTGCAAACTCGATCAATTAATCAACAAATAAATCATGAAGGACGTCTTGTATGTATGTGTAGGTATAAAACCCATCCATTCGCGATTATTGAGCAAAAAGCACTAAAGCGGCAAAAATAGAATAATGTGCAAATCACACGGAAAAAATATAATAACATAGGAAAGCCGCACGCTAGTTAAGAGGATTGTGAAGTAGGTATTTTCAAAAAATGCTATCTGTTTCAAATCACTCGCTCCGTATCGCCGTCGTGCGATAGAGAGAGTTGCAAATGTTGGAAGTAATTGCCTACATTTTCTTTTTAAAATATTGTTTTGAGCGATAACGTTTTCACCCCCCCTAAACCTTTACGAAATGAGACAATTTTGGTCTTATTTGATTCAGTATACCATAATTTAGGTCTGTCCGTTTTTCTTTTTTGGTAATTCAGTTCAGTTTATTTTAAAAAAAACGCTCGAGGAAGTTTTTAAGTCAATAGTATAGAATATTTAGATGCTAATAACTTGTATCGTACGCAATATTATATCTTTAAAATAAACGTAAGGACATAGTTTTTTATTATATCTTCAACGTTTCCAATAAATATGAAAATTAGACCATGTTTACGGACGAGAAAACGTTATCTCTTTTTGTATGAAAATTGACAGCTTCACAATCCTCTTAACCTTATCATATATATGAAAAAAACTCGAAGATGTCACTGGTCAGGGTGGGTGCCAGCGCTGTAACTATTCCATTTGTGTTTCGTGTGGTAAGTGTAGAGAACCGGAGATCCTTTTATCTGTATACAGATAAGAGGGTTTACGCTTCTCTTTTCGTTCGTACTTTATGTTCGTATACAAAGCATACCATGTTAGTCCTCAGGGGTGACAACGAATCTGCAATTTGATTTTTAATGGAGGAAAAATGTCTATGGCCACTTTTCATCAGGTGGACTGTGTGCTCATTTGTCACCCATAATTCATAACAAAAAATAGTTTTAATATAATCTTAAATAATAAGCCTTTCATTTGATAGACATTTGTACGGATTCATTATAGAATCTCTGCAGAGTATGTATATGTTTAATTTGTGATTTTGGGATAATTTTTAGCAATAATAAAATTTTATTAGATTTGCAGAGCTTCATAATAGTTAAAAAGTATTTAAACGTCGCCTGAACCCCTTATTGACAGAGGCTTAAATAAGATTTGCAAACGGTTTTGGTTTGTTGACATAAATTGATGTAACAAATAATTTTAATTAAAACGTAAAGCCATAAAGCCATATGCGATGGCTTTACGTTTAATTAAATTTATTTGTTAAATTATAATGAAATAATAATTTTTGACGTGAACATACAATCACGTAATTTTAACACAGAATTCTTAATTAACAAAAATGAATCATAACTTTAAAACAATATATGGAGCCGTGGTAGCTCAGTGGGTTAGCGCTCGCTGTAAATTTCACAGTACCCGCGTAACCCGGGTTCGATCCCCGTCGGCACCAATGAAATTGGTAATTGCAATTTTAAGCCTTTGAATACCGTGTAGATTACTTTGTAAGCAGTATTTATTTAAGACGTGACATACAGTGGTTAGAGTGTTAAGTGCTGATTTACCACGTGTTCTCCGGTGAAATAAAACATCGTTAGTAAACATGCATGTCTGAGAAATAAAAATTATATATTATTAGACATGTAAAGTCCGCCTACATGCACTGGGGTAGTGCGGCTGAAACCCTAAAACCTTCTCATAAATGAGAGGAGGCCTGTGCTCAGCAGTGAGACATATATAGGCTGTTATTTTTACCTTAATTTTAATTTACTTTTAAAACAATAGTGTAGAATCACAGTTGAAATTGAAATATGGAACTGTAAAGTTGTCCTTTACTGCATGAGGCTGCTTAAGGTCGCTTAGCGAGCTATGTTGGGAGCTACGCTCGAAGTTTTTCGATGTGATAGAATCTGTTTAGCAATAGTATTCTGCTATAGTTCACATACGCAAGATAAAAGTGGCTGATTTTAGCACTATTCGAACTTTTTTACAATTTTTCGAATGGTCCGACCGAGCATGAACCGAACTAAAATCCGAAAAGTAAAGTAACGAAGTTCGTAAATTATATTATGCATTTAGTGCTGGTGTCCGATACAACCTATAAAAGTCTGTCATTATATAATATATATTTTTAGGGATTTTTGACATAATGGCCTAAGGCGTACATTACATTACACGCTCATGCAGGCTGTCAGTTTTACAACAATCACGGTTGTGATTGACGAATAACCTACCGTATAATGCAGTGATTGACGCCTGCATGAGCGCGTAATGTACGCCATCTGTTTTTTATCAATCATGATTGATTGAATTGATTGACGCCTGCATATTGACGTTCGTTTAATGTACGCCTAATAATTGCTGTGACATCTGTTAGTGATCGTGTAACTTATGAACGGCTCGACCGATTTAGGTATTCACAAAATATATTTGTTTTATCAAGAAGAATGTTGATGAGTATGCTAGGATCCAATACATAGCATTGTAGTTACGTTATTAACAAATTCTAAATTCCTGAACCAGAATGCATATTCAAATTTTCGCCCCGTCTACGGGAAAGGCAGAATAACGTCTGTCAAGTTAACTAGTCTTTTTTTTTTGTAATATTATATGGGTGACAAGCGAGCGCAAAGCCTTTGATGCAGCATTGATGGTAAGTGCATGCTGTGGCCCATAGACATCCACATCTATCCTCGATTAAGAATTGAAATGCAGATGCGTTGTCACTCCTGAGGACTAAGATGGAATGCCTCATATCCAGTAAAAAGGGTCTCCGGTTCTCTACACTCACCATACGAAATACAGCACAGCACGCTGGTAATTCTGTGAGAGCGTGGTCTCTCCCTGATCGAGCCGACCCATTCGTGCTACAACCGTGCTACAACCGCAGCGTGGCTCTACCACGTAAAAACAATTAAATAAAATTGATATATTCGTTTGTAAATTCAAAAGTATTTACTAAATGTATATACTTATAACAAAAATAACAATGTTAATTTTTTTTGTATGTCTGTGTTTGTTTCGGCTAATTTCCGAAAGTGCTGGATCGATTTTGACGGGACTTAATGACAGATAATTAATGTTATATGGAGTAATTTAGGCTACTTTTATATTAGAAAAACAGTTCCATACAAAAAAGGCCAATCGTAATAAATACCACGGAGAAAAAGTCGCGGGGACTAGCCAAAGTAAATAAAAAAAAAACGTTGAAAATTTGTGCATTAATATATTTTCGTGTGTAATTTTAACATTAAATACTCATATCGGTAAATATTGTAATTAATATTGATAGAGCACTACTGATGAGTTAACATTCAACACGAAACGAACGTTCAAAATGAGCTTGATAATGTGAGGTCATCATTATAACGCGATGTTGATTATATCAGTCTCGGTGACCGCCTTGTGCATTTGTAAATGGAAGTATTTTTCGTTGAAACTATTTTAATTTTGTAAATTAGATATGGAGTATTTCTAAAAATAAAAAAATTGCATTTTAATAATTTTATTTAAAATTTTTATGTATTGTTTAAAATAATATGCCTCACGTACCTACGTATTAATATTATAAACCTTTTCTATATAGTAGGGAATATTGTCTTATTTTTCTGTAAAATATACTATAGTGTTTACGCGTGATGATTGATACCTACCTAAAATTTTTAGTACTAAGAAAATATTTAAGCGAATGCTTAAATATTTTCTGGCATTGTAATTACACACGTTCATAGATTTTACGGAAGAACCTTTAAAGGATCGTGACTTCACTAAACTAATTTGCCCTGTAACTTATGCCGTAAAATTTATCTATAAGGATTTAACTTGATTTAGAAGTCGTGGTTGGTCAGGGCCTATGTGCTCATAGTAAATTTTACAGTACGCTAGTAACCCGGATTAGATCTGCACCAACACCAATTAAATTGGTAATTATGAATTGTGGTATGTGTGAAGGAAAAAATCGTTCGGAAACATTTCTGAGAAAGAAAAAATAAAATAAAAAATCATGAGTGCAGTCCACATGCGGTAGAAGAAAAACCATTGGAAAATTAACAAAAAGAGAATGAGACCAATGCAGATTAACGAGGGCGGGATAACTGTAGGGATTATTTAATTCAAATATAAATAAATTTATAATTAATACTGTATTCTATCACATTCACTCGCAGGCTAATTATATATATATATATATATATATATATATATATATATATATACCCCCCCATTGCCCCCCCCCAAAACCTTTTTTACCTTACCCCTTTTTCTCCCAATATTTTTTTTCTTTCCCACCCCCCCTTTTCCTTCCCCCCCCCCCCCCGCGCCCCCCCCCCCCAAAACAATATATATATATATATATATATATATATATATATGTTTGTCTCATTTTAGTGTCGCATTTACGTTTTATCGAGTTTCAAATCACAACGATTTTTTTATAGGATAGGGTGACAAACGAGCACACAGTCCACCTGATGTTAAGTGGTTGCTGTGGCCCATAGACATCTACATCAATCCTCGATTACGAATCAAAATGCAGATGCGTTGTCACCCGTGAGGACTAAGATGCAATGCCTCGTTTCCAGTAAAAACGGTCTCCGGTTCTCTACGCTCACCACACGAAACACAGCAGCATTAAGCTACTATTTTACGCTGGTATTCTGTGAGAACGTGGTCCTTCCCCGGTCGAGCCGACCCATTCGTGCTACAACTATACTTCTAATATAACGCGCATTGTAGTAGCGCGGCGGTCATTTCCTCGCACTCAAACTCTCACAGAAGTGAGAGCCTTTGCCCCTCACGTATATATATATATATATATATATATATATATATATATATATATATATATATATATATATATATATATATATACGTACTACTATTCTAAGATTTTATTCTATATTTTGGAGTCGTTTATGGACCCCACAAACCACAGGAGAAAGAAGCCAGAAGGCCCCACAAAAAAAAAAGCAGCCAAAAATATCCAGGCAGACAGAGAATTATTTGTAGACTATACACACAGAGCCAAATGCCTCGACTGGTGTGGATGTGCCTCGGGTACCTCGAGCGCACTTTGCCTCGGCCGAGCGCTACTCGGCCGCTAACCATACGTTGTCCGTACAAGGCGTGCTCAAAGGTGGCTCAGTGATCGCTGTTCGTTCGGTGTGTACGATGGTATTTTGGCTCGCGAATTGATATGATAGTGTTTGTTTTAATTTTATTGAAAAGTCACTTTGATAATTTCATTTAGTTCAATGAATGTACAATCTGATCATATGTTAAATCTTTAAGTAATTTGTTTCCATATTGGTTGCGATGTTCATAAATTTCTAATCCAGAAGCGTTTAGGTATTTTTTAAAACGTGACTGGTTTCCTTTTTTAAACAATAAGCAACTAAGAAAGTAGCTGCAGCTGCAATTACAAAACTGTCCATTTCGGATGCTTGGGGACTTACCATGGCTCGGTCTGCATCTGAGTTCTGGACAATACTACTGAGGCTGCCTCGCGAGCTTTCGCTCGCGAGTCGCACACCGAAGCTGCCGTGCGCTAGATGTGCACATACGATACTGAGCCATCATACTATGAAAAAAAGCTGTGAATGAACTTCAAAATCTTCGTTTTTTTTTAATATTAATGTGTGTTGGAAAATATTCGTGTATTCACAGCTACCAAAATTGTGACAAGAATTCTGAAGTGGGCGCAACCAACAGATCGTAAGTTTAATGGTTGGGTATTTTTAACGCCTATCTTCAGTCTAAAATATTTTGAGCTGGTACCATAAGTCAAGTAATATTGTACGATGACCCAGCTCTGGAAAGTTTATAAAACTACAGACCATAAGAAGCCGGATATTCAAACTGAACGTCTCTGTGTGTTCGTCGCCCGCTCTATGTAAAATGCTTTACGGCGATCAACAGGTTTACACGAGTGACCTGCCTGTATGGAAACGATTTCATAAGAATCACCAATACCCTATAAAGATTGACCCGTATTTTAATTAACATGCCATAGTGGAACCAATAAAAGACTGAATGAAACCGGAAAATTAATAATTACGCTTTATAAAATAATATAATATATTGCTTCCGTGTATACCATTACGTGCGTCTAAAATAGCTAAATAAAAAAAACATACTACGCATAAATTCACAATGAGATTATCTCCCAGTTAATTTTTATAAGTAGTTAATAATATCCTTGCATTATAATGAAAAGTGTTAGCCGTGTTTAACTTTTTTTTCTCTTTATAAATATTATTTTACTGCATTTTATTTGCACGTACTCCTTTTGAACATTTCCCTTGAACATTTGCAACTACGTTTTTAGCAAAGAAGGAAAAAGATGTGTTCACCTTGCATGGTTAAGATGGTTAATAATATCCTCGAATTATAATGAAAAGTGGTAGCCGTGTTTAATTTTTTTTCTCTTTATAAATATGATTTTACTGCAATTTATTTGCACATGAGAGACTACTGTAAAATGCCCTGAAAAATTGCAATAAAATTTTTAGCAAAGAAGGATAAAGATGTGTTCACCTCGGATGATTAGAAAAGATCCGGTTATCATGTTGACTTACAGACCCTTCAAAACGGAAGACAGCAGTGAGAGCTTCTTAGCGACAGAAAATGGTTGAAGTAAAGTTCATCATCGTCATAATATATTTTTAGACTTTTTTGAATATAGTAATACATGATCTTTTCAAAAATATACCACCTGACATCGGTACCTTGGTCAAGCGTGGCGACTATGACAAATATCCTCATTAAGAGGGAATCTATGGGGAGGGCTTTGTTCATCAGTAGACTTTGGGAGGCTGTAGTGCTTAATGGATGTAATCGTAACTTATTTTCGGTTTCCTCACTCAGGTGCTTATAGTATAGGAAAACTAACAAAGGTAATGTGTATGAAACGATACAAAGAAAAGAGGTAATAATTTTTTTTAATTATATTTATATTTTGGTTGGTTAGAAAATATTAATTTCTTGTTGATTATAAATGTCCTCTAGAGCGAGTTTTGGTCAAGGTGGCCAGTATCACCAGAGACAAGCCATCTGAGCAGTACGGGATCATAGTGCCCAAGCGTAGGTATGTGCAAGCACAAGTGCACACTCTATTCCGTCATTCCGCACGACCGGAGAGAGATCAGGTGTAAGGCCAACAGTTTTACGTGATTAGGTATTGGGGTGAAATACCGCCAACATCCTGACTTCAGGTTGCTAATGATAATTTCTGGTCAGAAAACTCAATAATTGATTTTTCGACCCGACCCGAAATTCAAACCCAGGAACACACGATCAGCATGTGTATGACAACTAGACCAACGAGACAGGCAACAAATATTGTATTATGTACTCATTGGTTAACCATAGGTGAATCGATCATTTAATTTCTTTATTTTTGTCAATTATGAAGTTGAAATTTAAAATAAATTAATGTTTTCCTTTCATTTATTCGCGTTCAATATCTGTATAAATAAAAATAACAGACCAAGAATCCAAAGGATATTTAATTTTATCGAGAAATAAGAAATTTTTTTATCAAAAGAAACAGCTAATAGATTCATCCGTCAAAATGCCAAATGACGTCAAGATTTGTCAGACTACGAAATGATTTGTAAGAATTCGAGGCTTATTTTTAAATATATTTTAGTATAATTATTTAAGGTGTGCGGCGGCAGCGTAGGGAATATTCACTGGGGACCCAATTTTACTTCACGGCGGAAAATTGTAGCAAAAAAACGTTTTTTTGTTGATTATTGTCGTTTATTGGTGGCGTAAGATCATATACATATCATCCTGTAGGTGTCATAAAAAATCGGCCATGGGAGGGAATTCTTAGACAGATATCATGGCGTCATTAGTCTAGTGGTTGTAGTAGTGCGACTGTTCATCATTAAGTCCTGGGTTCGAATTACGGGTCGGGCCAAAAAATCAATTATTGAGCTTTTCCGTCAAGAAATTCTCAATAGCTGCCAAAATCAGGAAGTTGGCGGTGTATCACTCCCGTGCCTCGAAAAGCACGTAAAGCCGTTGGTCCTGCGCCTGATCTCTCTCCGGTTGTGTCGGCTTACCCAAAATTCTGCTCCGGGCACTATAACCCTGTCCTGCGCCGTTGGCTAATAGTCTCCGTTGAGGCAGGCCGCCCTGACGAATTTCGGCCTGGAGGACATAATTATTATCATGGCCTCCGATAGATTGGTGATATAATCATATCATATATATCAGTCTTATATCGTCGAAACTAACCAACTAACTTACAAGGGAGTAGTACTAGGAGTACAACCTCAAAACTTGCTGTGATTGTCAACCGCTTATGGTTCATTTTGAGCGAATATAGAAGATGAATAGGAAGTCATACTTTTGACGTTTCTCTGCAGCGGACACTGTCACTGGCAGCCATTAATTGGACATGATATCACTCTGGTAATTACTTTAACCGTTTTTCCTTTCTTTCTATCACCACAATAGTGATAGGATAGTAAATTATTTAAACTCCTGTAACCGTCACATAACACAGCATAGCCAAATCATATACGCCTTTTAAATACCGTGATTGTCAAGGTATTAAAAGTTCGTATATGATCGCATAAATTAAAGCGTTTATAAAAAAAACGTCTTGAAAATTATATCAAAACTGAGGAAATCTATTATTCCATAGATCGCGATCGCTACAAGAAATCAGTTCATTTAGTAACTCATAGCTAAGCAAAATAACTTGATGTTAATAATTACGTGTTCTGGTGTTGTCATTACACGACTTTGTATGCCAATATGAAAGAAATTACAAACGGTTGGATAATGAAATCGTCAATAGTAATCATCACTACGACATTAATTTGAATTTAGAATTCTTGGTGAATGCAAAATATAAAATTTTGAACTAGCCTGTTTTACAAAACGACAATTTCAAAGTTAAAAATATTTTATAGATTATAATATTCCCATTTACACACAAACAACCAACATATCAGGCATTTTAAGAAGAATTTTAAAGCGTATTCTTAGTAGATTTATTAGACTTTACAATATTCCAAATACCATATTAGAATGTGTTATCCACCATGGTAAGTTCACCACATGGTAAGTGATCACCATCTATGGTCAACTGGAAACAAGTTAAAACACAGAAGATCAAAGATGTTGTATTGTTACCCCTTCTGGACATTATTTGTAAAAATATCATTAAAATCTTTACACTCAACGAACAACAACTACACTTTTTAATTAAGTGTATTCCGCATATGAAGTGACTTTTATCAATTTTCGGTCAACGCAGTACTTGCTCGTTAATGGACATGTACGTTCACGCTCATAACTTTTCATGTAATTACGTACATGCTCGTATCTCCATGAAGTCATTTATTTTTTTTATAATTTGCTACAGTCAGCTTGTCATCTTTTTTTCTCAAAGTAATATTTTCATTTATTTATTGTATTTGTATCTGTTTTTACTTCATAAATTATATGCCATTGCTTGACTACAATGCAACCTGATGGTAAGTTATTGCATCGTTTTGAACAGAAAAAGGCATTAGTTTAATAACCTGTTCACTTTTTAATTTAAAGGCGGCCAAATTGTATTCGAATAGTAAGGCCGATGCAGGCAAATTAATTCAATTATTTCTATATCATATGAATATAAAATAATTGCTATATCATTGCATATATCGGAGCCGTGGTAGCTCAGATGGTTAGCGCTCGCTGTAAATTTCACAGTACGCGAATAAACCGGATTCGATCCCCTGCGTGCTCGGTAGTGAAGGAAAACATCGTGAGAAAATCTGCATGTCTGTGAAATAAGAAAAAAAATTTTCGGAGACACGTGAAGTTCGCCCCGCCCCCTATATAGGCTGTTATTTTACTGTACTTTTTAAATAGTGTAGAACCACAGTTTGTTGCCAGTGATGAAATATGGAACTGTAACGTTGTCCTTTACAGCATGAAGCTGCTTAAGGTCGCTCAGCGAGCTGTGTTGGGAGCTACGCTCTAGTTATTTTTTTCTTGCTATCTATATAGCAAAAAATCCATTATTGTTTCTTTGGTATAAATCCATTAACTGGTTGGTAAGAATACTTTTCTGTGGGATTGTATGTCTTGCATGTTCCGGTCTGAAGTGTATAGAAAGCTTAGGCTGTGAGACATTCCAATTAGTCCTTAGTAGTGACAAAGCACAGCTATGTTTGGATTTATTTGCAGTAGTTGTGGACCACAACCAACTTCCAAGCATGAAGTAAGTTTATTTTCTTCGTCATCAGAAATTATCCAATACATTTGGCAATTAGCCGTTCACTGGCCTGAGTATTTTATGCTTGAGGTAATCAAGATGATTATTTCGCCATAATTTGGAAGCCATAAGTATTTTTGTGGTATTTCATTTCCCCTTACGATACTCACGGGAAAAAATTGGACAATAAACGCTATTACACCAAGCACGAAACACTGGGCGTAGTAAATACCAAATAAGGTATTAAAAAAGTTAAAAAAAGATAAAAAAGTGCAATATGGAAAATTTCCAACACCGCTAATATGTTGGAAACTTTCTATATTGCACTGCATTATATTCTTTTATCATTGGAGACTTTATTCTCGGAAGGACAAATAACAAAACTGTTGCATAATGGACTGAAAGTAAAAAGAGTTAACGATACTTTATTATGTCACATTAAAGTAAAAAGAAAATTTAACTTCAAGTAGGTGTATTTAATGAAATTGTTCTACGCCAAAACTCGTAAAATCGACTGGATTTAAAGCGAATTGCGCGTAACTTCTTACTTCCGTGTAATTAAAAATTCCGACGCTCACTAACGAGCCTGCACTTTACTTCATTTAATGGACGAGTTTCGTTTCAAAAGTCAGCGGAAGTCGGTAAACTTAACCGCAGGTTTATTTTAAAATATTGCATTTAAAAAAAGACTACCTACAACGAATTTCATTGCAATCAAATTACCAGTGCCATTACTATTACAGCGTATTAAAACTCAATAACCACTTATTAAGAGAACGGTGTTTGGCACAAATTAACAGATTCATAGGCTCTGCAAATAGGTTAATAAATTTTCCTGTGTAGGTATTCGATATTAAATATGACTAGACCATAACAAGTTCTGTTAATAACTACTCAAGCATGTTATATGCTATTTATGTCTTTATATACTATTTGACTGCGTGATTCGTTCGTATTTATCTTTCTATATTGCATGCGTTAAACGCAAAGCGCGTAGCTAGGTATGTTTTAATAACGCCTACAAATCAAGAATCCTACGTTTTGTCGCATGAAATCCTATCTAACAATCATATTGAACATATAAATGATATAAAAAGCACATTGTCAGAAAGGTAAATTATTGTTGAACCTATTATTTATTTTTTAAATCAATAAATTGCTATTTTTACATCAAAAAAAGTAGTTTTAGTGGCTTATGGTGTAGATACAAGTACGCATGAAGGGGTAAACACGATAAATTTTGAAAATATCAATTGTTCAAATCGATCTATTTTTTAATCTCTTCATCTATCGTGTGACAAGCAATGGAATGTAATTGGCAGTTTAATATTGTTTACTTTACTATTAATTTTTACGCGTGATAGATTCCGAAATTTTCGGTGTACTGAGCAGCCTTGCTACTATATATTTTACTAAATACACTGACTCATTCCGGCCCACAGTGTACTTTTAATAATTCTGGACTCGGCCGCCGTCGTGAGCGGATTACTGTATCGTTCGTTTACAGCGGCTCGTGATGAATTATATCGATCGCTGTAGAAATACAAGTATTCTTGACCAAGGTAAGCTACTATTATTATTTTTATAATCACAGATTTTTATCACAATAAATTGTTTCCTTAAGAGTACGTAGGATTTATATATAAATATACTTATACGTCTGGGACTTTTCACATCGCTCAAGAATTGAAGCGACATTTGAATTTCAAATTATTTTATTATTTTTAGTTTTTTAAAGTAAACATTTATTTTTATTAAAAATTAATTTTTGTGAGCCTATTGAGTGGGCTTAGAAATATTACAAGGTATCAACCAAAAGGTACCCACCACCCACCAGGGACCCACTCAAATAGTGGGGCCCTGGATAGTCTAGATTCACAATTGGACCCGATAAATGGCGCAGTTGTTGAAGTCCATAAATCAACCGTTTTAAGTTGAGACGCACCGCTGGTTCAATATGAATATCTTAACCTATTTAATAAGGATAATTTAAATAGATTCACAATTGAGGAATTAAACGCGTTAAATACACAAACAAATTACATTTACAATTGAGAACTTCCCTCTCTTTTAAAATCGGCTCAAAATATGTCTGGTGGATCTTGAATCAGTGCTTGATACGCGACAAATCCTATTATAGCGATAAGGACAAAATAAGTTACGGAAAGAAACGTAGATTAATATTTAAGCTGAAATTCGCCTAAATTTCCTACAGAAATTCTTATACCGCTACATCTAAAATTAGCAGTCTTTAGTATCCATAAGGGTCGGACTTTAATGTTCATTTCTAAATTAATAACCATGTTTACGACACAGAAATTCATGTTATATAAATGTACTTAAAACAGGGGGTTTTAATTAACTATAGCAACAAAATAATTTAGAACAATTTGAATATAATATGATAATATCTCCTATGATATTTTAACCTATACGGATATAATTCGTACCTAATAAATGCAAGTAAAATATTTTTGTGTTTTTTTTTGTAATGTAAGTAAAAGTTACTAAATACTAGTCCGAATGCTGGGTACAGGCCTACTCACATTATTGGAGAAAATAGTAAATGGAGTGTGTCATGAAGAAAAAAGACTGCCGCAACAGTCCTGCGCGTGCTAACGGACTCCACGTATCCTCAAAAATATATTATTTTCTTAGACCTGCCGATTTATTTATGCTGATTTCTTTCACCGCCGAGCTCGTGGATAATAGGTATACAGCTAAAAAAATTGCATGAGAGTTGAGGATCGCTTCCGATTATGTAATGACAACAATCTTCTTCTCCGTCAGCCCGTAAAGGACAATGGCTTGACATGAGGCTCTCCCGTAAAAAGGATTATAATAATAATACTGTCTAAATTTTAGTAAATGTTTATTTTGAATCAGTTTAAGGAAAACTTATCAACAGTTTGTCCATTTTAATAGATGATGAAGGCTATTTTTTATAGTAAAATAGCATTTATAATCAAATAAATTACAATAATGAAACATTGCGGCGAATCTATAATAAAAGAAATATATTTAGAAAAACTAAAAAAATATATGAGTATTATCTGACATGACTGAATAGACTATCTGTCATTGGTCATTGATTCTTCCGAAGGAGACTTCACTTAGTACTACCCGTGTGGCTAAAGGTTGGGATTGAAAATAACGTCGCCTCTATTCTCGCTCACACACTGTTACTATCTATACTCACACCCACCGGGAAAGACTGCAAAAGAATATGTTGTGATATGCGTCTTTCGTACGTTCTATAACTTCAGTTCAACTTGTCATTGGAATCAATGATAACAAAATACCATAAAATACAAAAGAAACATTCAGTCTGGTTTCGTTATTTTGTGAGCTACGACGGGTTTTGAGTTTTCTTCATAATTATTGTTGATTTTGTTTGTTATTATTTTTGTATTTAATATTTACATGCCATTGCGGCATGAGCAACCATTTTTTAAAGTTTCGTTTGTCTATCTGTGCGTGCTAATCTTCGGACTGGCTGAACCAATTGTATTACAACTACACGAACAAATACCAGGAGTGAGTTTTTTTTTAAATCTTAAGACTAAATAACGCCGCATTAATAGATTCCACCCAGGCGAAGCCAAAGCTGTCGCTTGTTATAAATGTTATTTTAATGTACCTACTCGTACTTGCGTATACAATTCTTTTCAAATATTTTCCAATTCATATAAAATTTTCAAATTAATCCAATAACATATTTAACGTTATAATGATATTAGCGTTTACTAGCGGATTTTCGTTCATGGTATTGTGCATTTTGACGGCACGGGCTCGATGAGTCGCTATTTCCAATCCCATTCTTTATCCGTACGGACTATAATTTCAAGTTTCACCTTGTCAAGAGCATTTGACATTTTGGCTGTGTTTGTGGATACATTTTATTTTTATACTTTATTTACGTTCCTGGATTTATTTAACTTGACCCTTGGCTTTTCGGATCGGATTAAAGGACAGTACATTATTGCTCCCACATAATGACAATTATATAGTACTTGGGTTATGACAGGAATAAAACAGACAATGTACAGCCTCTTTCTGCTTTTCTTAATAATGGTATTTAATAATGGTAGATAATTGGTGATCCATTAAAAAAGGTTGAATTTTATTTTAATAATAACCAAAAACAAATAATAAATCACAAGAAAGGGTGATTTTAATACATAAATAATAAAACATAAAATAAAACTAAAAAAGCCAGGTCCTGTAAAATATGATTTTTGACATAAGTAGCAAATGTTTAAATATTCAAAATAACACATATTTGAACTTTGTTTACGCTGGGCCCAAGCTTGTATGGAACCAACTTCATCTTAATTCTTAGACCTTAAACCTAAGTCGTCAAATTTGTAGTAGGTAATTGCCATGACAAAAATATTTTGTAGTAAAGTGATTGTGCTTAATTTGAGGTCAGAATTTTGGCCAAATTGTGGTATTTTCGTATAAGAAATGTTATGACTCCATCCAATCCCTTATACTATGCTCAAATTCAGAACTGATACTCTTGCACTCCTAATGCTTCTCCTTATTACAAAGCATTTTATTTTGGGTTCAACGATTTGGATGGTTTTATCGCCTTCTGATGATCATTAGAACCTTGCCTTGATGAAGTGAACATTTAAGACGACACATCGAAAAAGTGACTCCAGGGTATCCAGGCCGTACTGATCCGAGTGAATACATAATTTCTATAAAAAAAACTTAAAGAACGTTGTCATAAGGTCTACAATTGCGTAGCGCCCGCGACGAATAAAAGCGCTTAGAAATTGTCAGAATCTTAAAATATTTTTTTTTAATTATTAATTTAAGTAATCAAAATAATGAACAAGTAAATTATGAATATTGATGTTATGAATATGTTTGAGTGATTCCCAAGTATATAGATTAAATAATTTCGTTGTAATTTCAACTTTAGTGATTTTTTAGAGGTGTTTTCGCAAATAATTATGATCGAGTCAAAGTTATACAATCGTGTTTTGAACAATCAAATTCAAGATAAAGACATGAATTTACCTATATTAAAATTCTACTTTCGTTAGTGGTGTCATAGCCCTATACTATTCGATGAAAGGAGGTGCATTTTTTCGCGATGTCGCCTTAAAATCAGATACAGCGATAAAATAAGTTTGTGTTTACGCCCTTAATATTACTGAACGAATAATATTGTTATCAACTACCAACCATGTGTCCTTGTTAGTGGTTTCGGTTTATGGGATCTAATCGCTTTCGGGACTAACAACTGTATGTAAATAATGCCTTTCGGATCAAAACATGTATGTATGATTAGGTTTATCTCCGAGTGTTTGACAATGAATCCGAGACGAAATCCGATCTCTTCATAATAAACGTTACATTGCATACGATTTTGATCAGAACACTGAACGCCAATGATAATGCGTACATCTGTAGCACTACAGTTATACTATTTATAAGCAATACGTAAATATTTGAAATTCGTTGCCGTAGTCGAAATACGTAAGGATTTTTTTTATTACAAAGGAAGAGCTTACAGTTATACATTAAGATATAAGTCAATTGAAGAGTTATAATAAATCATTAAAGGTAAAATTATTGTATATCTTATTATGCTATTCTCAGCTTAACTAATAAGGAGCAAACTGGAATAAATGCAAGATATAGCTACAGGAGAAAACAAGTAAGTTTTCAGACATGATGAGATGAAAGGTGAAAAATTGTATTAAAAAAACTATTATAATACGCCATACTAAAGACATATGTGATTACCATAAACAGTATTTATAAAGAAACTTTTAAATTTAGTCGATGAAGTTGAAATATATAAATATTTTTCGTTTATTTTTATAATTGCTAACAAATATGTATCGAACATTGCAGAGAATTGACTAGTTTTACGTGGTTTGGCCACTTGAAAGAATTAGGACCGCACTCACAGAATACCTGCGTGAAATACCACCATAATACCTATTGTGTTTCGTATGGTGGACAGGGACTAGAAACCCTTTTTTGTAACGAGAAATTTTGACTCGGTCCTCAGGAATGACAACGCAGCTACATTTTGATTTTATAGAATAAGGGTGACAAACGAGCACACAAACCACCTGATGGTAAGTAGATGCTGTAGCCCATAGATATCTACATTTATTCTCGATTAAGAATCAAAACTTAGATGCGTTGTCACCCCTGAGTATTACGATGGAATGCCTCGTTTCAGTCTCATTTCCAGTAAAAAAGGGTCTCCGGATCTCTATACTCACTTTACGAAACACAGTAGTATTTTAAGGTGCTATTTTACGCTGTTATTCTGTAAGAGCATGGTCCTTCCTTGGTGGAGCCAACCTATTCGTGCTTCAACCATAATATAGTTGCAGCGTAGCTCTACCATTATTACTAGTAAAGGATAAATGTGGGTGATTACAGACCTCAGGATCCACTTACCATAAATTGTATTGTGTACTTGTTTCTAAAAAGTCCACTCTAACTCCATCTTAGGACTTCCCCATACATTGCCTCATATGATGGTGATATTTGCCATAGCTGTCACGATTTGGAGATGGGCTCGCAACCGCAATTTTTTTCTTTATTTTGTTGTTATCGGGAAGACACTGCTGCTCATCTCCTGGTGTTTCCTATGTCGTCCTTTACGTCACCTCCGTAACGACATGGGGTAGCTAATATTCTTAAACGATGTATATGTTGTTCCTTACTTTTAGTAAAATCACCACGATTTATGATTGCTTTAACAATTGCTGGTAAAAAACCAAAATATTAAGATCTTTATTCGAAATAATATTCACTACTTTGCGAATTCCATACCACAACTCATAATATCAAAGAACAATATTTCGGTACAGTTTCCTCAACGATTCAATCTAAAACCACATCTGATTGTAATCGATTCTCTACCAACTTTGCCTCAGTGTTCCAATTGGGAATGAGTGATTGAATAATATCCATCATTTTCTATTCCACACAAAAGCGGAAACTGAAATTGGAACATTTGGTGAACCATTTACCGAATGGTGAATCCGTTACTACATGTAGTTACTCATACTTTACTATATAGCGTAAGTTGGTGAACTTATGCAATTAGAATGAATATCACTTAATTTTACGCGAACACTAAACATTGAATTAAAATATATATACGGGTTTTATCGCTTTTAATGAACTTATTTTTAAATCCCGACGTTTCGGGTGCTTTACAGCACTCATGCTCAGTGGGGGTGGGGGTGGTACTGAGATGTTATCCCGGTTACCTTCGGTTTATGAATATAACGTCGAACGTAGTTTTATTCAATGTAGAATGAATATCGTCATTTACACATCTATATAAATCTATGTAAATATATAAAAATCCTTTAAATCGCAAAAACAATTTGTGGGTCACTCATGGGCAAAAAACAATCCCATCTCTCAAGTTGGACCAAACAGCACACGGTGTGCAAATTTGATTAAAATCGGTTAATTATTCTAGAGGTCCATCGCGGACAAACAACGTGACACGTAATTTATATATATATATTAAGATTAAGATTTATATAAAATTGCATGGTATATAAAATTGAAGTTTCTGTCTGCAATATCGAAATAACTCTCTTTTATCGACGTCAGTGAGTTGTTAAAGTAGTGTATAAAAGATATACATTGTGACCATTTTGTCTGCCCATCTGTCTGTTCGGTGTTAATCTTTGGAATGGCTCAACTAATTGTGATGAAACCTTCAAGAAAGAGAGTATATTTTTCCCGGTGTTGCATTTGTTCATGGGGTCGGCACCTACAATCAGGTGATCAGCATGCTCATTTGCCCCGTTTTCTATAAAAAAAAAAGCTTCAAACAGGGGGAGAGTAATGCTGTGAGAGTAGTGAGCTTAGATATATTTTATCCGAAAAAAACTTTTTTTGTGAAATGATATAATAGATAATATAATGATCATTAATGATTACTTTAAAATATATAAATGAAGCCACAGTAATAGATTCTGGCGAGGCCAGGGTGCGTTGCTAGTATTCAAATGTTACAAATTAATTAATTATTGTTAATTTAGATACATCAGGGTGTAAAATGTTATTAATTTTATACGGGTTTTACCGACAGTATTGCACCATATACTTTTTCAAATTTACTTACTTGCTTACTTATCTTCACGCACAATCCCTAACGGGGTAGCCAGAGAGAACAGATCGCCAAGTGTCACGATCCTTACATACCTCTTTCGTTTCTTTCATGTTCATTAACTTCTTCATACATGCACGTCTAGGTATCCGAGTACTCTTGACCTTCCTCTCTTCGAGTAATTTGTTCACATGCTCTTCGAAAGTTAGTCTCGGTCTACCTCAACACCTTTTAATATTTACTTTCGCGCTATATATTTTCTTCACCATTCGGTCTTCACTCATTCGCTCAACGTGCCCAAACCATCGGAATACGCCCCTATCAATTTTTGTGATAAGGTCATCTTTCAATCCTGCCATATTGCGAATCTCTTCGTTTCGCTTTCGGTCGGCTATGGTAACGCCGCACATTTTACGAAGAGATCGCACCACTGCATTCAACTTGCTTTTATGCTTCTTCTGGCATACCCAGGTTTCGCTGCCATATAACAAAGTCGGCACCAACACTGCGTTAGGTATTGCAAGGCGTGCACTCTTCACTACGCCTTGCTTTTTGACTAACGCATTCAGGCCACCATTGACTTTGTTCCCGGCAGCGACACGCCTGTCTGTGAAAGCACTCCCCAAGTATACAATTTCATTTACCTGTTCTAGACATTCCTGATTTACCCATATTTCACATTTCGTTCTCTCTTCGTCCTTTTCAAATACCAGAACCTTAGTTTTATTAGCATTCAAACGGAGACCTTTAATTTCACATTCTTCTTTCATACACGTGACTAATGACTGCAATTCTGATGGTGCAATAAGCACTACATCATCAGCATACAGCAGACAATTAACTTTAATGTCACCCCATTTCACACCCAAACAGCTATTTTTCAGCTTCTGTAAACAGCTGTCGAGATACAGTATGAACAGCCAGGAAGACATGACATAACCCTGTTTTACGCCCGCTTGGACGCTAAACATGGGTGACAGGTCATGCCCTACCCGCACACAGGCTTTACAGTCATAGTAAAGTGACTGAACAGCCTTTAACAATCTACCATCCACACCATATTCCGGCAACAGTTCCCACATTTTCTTCCTTATAACCTTATCAAATGCTTTCTCCAGATCCACAAAAGCAAAGAAAATATTCTGGTTAACACTCAGAAGCTTCTCCGTGATCATGCGGAGAGAAAACATTTGATCAGTGCATCCTCTTCCAGGTCTAAATCCGCATTGTGCCTCCCATAAAAATCTTTCCGATTTCTCTTGCATCCTACGTGTCAAAACCTTCGAGTAAACTTTACTTGCTAAACTGGTCAAGTTGACTCCCCGATAGCACCCGCAGTCAAAATATGAACCTTTACCTTTATATAAAGGCACAATGACCGCGGATCGCTAATCATCCGGGACACCTCCCGTCCGGCAGCACAAATTGCACAGCAGATGAAAGATTCAAATTTAATTTTTTTAATAACAATTACATCTCATTTATGTAAATATGCGTCAGCATTGAATATATAGCCTGAATACCACAAGAATCAAACGAAATTATACAAAAACCTAGAAAATTATTATATTATATTAATATTATTATATTTATTTCAATTATATATAAAAATATTCTAATAACAGTTAGGAACTGATAAATATTGGATAACATTTATTATTCTAGAAAACTGTTATAAAAACATTTTGGTTCTACAAGATAACTTACGATTAATAGTAATAAAATAACATGCAATAAGGCTTAGTAATATTATTTCACTGTACCAAAAGATGCATCACATGAAACCAAGATAATGAATGCACTTCCATCGAAATATAGCACAGTAGAAAGCATCATAGCGAGTACTCGTCATATTTATGCACAGCTCCCTGCAATGCAGATATCACAACGCTGAGCAAGTAAGTTATCTAGCTACGAAACAAACATTTTATGCATCGCCGTTTATACCCGTTGAATAATACAGAGATCTCAAAATATTATTATTAAAATAGTATTCATCCAACATCATTTAATGCAAAGAGGATAATAAGAGTTAATTTTATTATTAAATATATATTGTATTGTGTGTTAAGTGTTAACTTAATTAGTTGCAGTTAAAATTATTTTATAAAAATTAATAAAGTAGTTCTCCGTTCTCAACTGAAATTGGTAAGAATATCTTTTAAATTGCTTGAAAATATCTACAGTGATGAAAAAATTGGAACGCGTCTCGGTAAACTTTTAGTGCCGCATCATCTTTTTGCAAAGTATTATTTGAGCGTAGGTTTTTCTTTTACTAAATTTATTAGATAATCTGTGTTGGGACAGTATATGAAGTGGGCTACAAAGTTACATAGATAGGTTGTCATAATATATTACCGAATAAAGAAATATACCGACGTAGGTACTTACACGAACATTTATAATTAGTGTGACTTATCATATCTCGGATAAAATAAAAATTAGCTATAAAACAATAGCCATATGTAATTGAAGTTAATCACTCGTCAATTTGTCTTGTTGTATAGACGTAATTAAGAAAACAAATAATAAGTATAAAAACAATCATTTTATTCACTTGTTTAATACATTTTTATTTTTAAAAAGTATGATAAGAAATAAGCGGCTATGTATAATGAAAAAAAAAATTACAATAACTTGTTTGTTTATGCTTGCGATCGGTTTTTAATTACGAGTAGATATATTTAAAACAATGTTTTATGAAAAGTAAACTTTGTTTTTACTGTGGTGTTTTTAGGTAAGTGCTTTACGTGGTAGAGCCATCCTGCAGCTATATTAGTAGTATAGTTGTAGCACGAATGAGTCGGCTCGACCGGAGAAAGACCACGCTCTAACAGAATACCAGCGTAAAATAGCACCTTAATGATGCTTTGTTTCGTATTGCGAGTGCAGAGAATCGGAGATCCTTTTTACTGAAAACGAGGCATTCCATATTTGTCCTCACAGTTGACGAAGTGTTTGCACTTTGATTCTTGAGCAACGATAGATGTAGAGTCTATAGGCCACAGCAACCACTTACCATTAGGTGGACTGTGCGCTCGTTTGTCACCCTTATCTTTAAAAAAAGTACCAACCGAAACACAACAGTCATTCACCATACGAAACACAGCAACACTAAGCTGATATTCTGTGAGAGTCCTTACCCGGTCAAGGCAACCCATTATGCTACAACTATAATATAGCTGTAGTAGGGCTCTCCACGTGAAAATTCTCGGATGCATTGAAGTGGTAGAAGACTTATCTAACGACTTAAGCAGATAATCACCAAATATTATTGTTTTGATGATTATTTTGGGTAAGATTGGACCTGGAGATACAGCAAACTGCTTTCATTGTGATGGGATAAATGAGGACTCTGCAGTACAAATGTTCACAGTTTGCATAACTTGGAAACCGGAGTAGCTGGACCCGATAAGCGATTTAGTTGGCAACCGGAATGGGGCCAACAGTTGTGTCGCAGATGCTGAGTGGAGATGCGGTTTGGAGATCAATCAATAATGATGGCCATGTAGAGGTGGTGTAGGAATAACCACTACTTCTTATTATAGTAAGTTGAATAGTTTAATACCGGCGATTTTTCCGGACCGATACGACTTAGACTCCTTGTCCTGAGGATTTCCTTCCCCTTCTGCTATAAAAAATGTGACTGAGGGAAACAAATCAGGAGATGGGCAGTGGCGTCTTTGTATAATGACTAAAAATAAACCAACCGCCAACCCGCTTGCCAAACGTGGTAAGCAAACAAATATTCTCCCAATAAGACAATCTGTGGCGGAGGCCTATGTTCAGCAGTGGACTTTAATGTGTTATAACGGATAATGGTGCAGAAAGAGTCTGCTGAGCGGGAAAAAAGAAGAAAGACTGTTTGACTGACTGTCTTGCTTCGACTCAGTTCTTTTTTTTAATACTAGCAATGCTATTCACATTACTAATATTCCCTGTAACCATTCCTGGTGGGCTTAAAATGCTTGTGATAGGAGTTCTCACGACAGTAGCCGAATGGCAGATTCAAACCCATGAACTTTGAACTTCACCGTCCGCACCCTGACATTAGGCAGGGTGCAGACGGCGAACTTAACTTCACGGAACTCTTTATTACTCTTTAAGTGTGCACTAACACTTTTAAGCTACTAATTCTGTACTCTATTATCAGTCTCTCGGTGTATGGACCATATATTCTTATTTCCATGTATTGGATGGATGTATTTATGCCATTAATTGTATTTCATGTAAATTTTTTTTTGGATTCGGATTTTAATATGAAAGTAATATTTTAAGAAACTACTAACTTTTAGCCGCGACTTAGTCCGTGTAGAACTTGGACAGTAAAATCTGCAGATATCTTGGTCTCTTATTGAAAAACCCATCCAAGTTATTATCTTAAAAACTATGTGCAATATGTGAAAATGTTTAAATTAAAAATTGGACATCTATTAATCTCCTGTGAAAATTTTATTATCACTTTATCTTTTAACACTCGTAGTTTTGTTGCAAAATGGCGAGGAAGTAAAAAAAAATTAAAATCAATTTGGCGTCAAAACTTTAACTAAAAAACAAAGTTTGAAAAACTCTTTTTATGTAAAATTGAAAATCAAAAATTATTGAAACTTTTTTATCTTTTTAAGATAATCAACAGAAATATTAATTTTGTAAATTATACGAAAAAATCTTGTACGAAATTTAGCCTAGATCACTGATAGCATTGATATCGGTTTGTTAAGTTTACATATATATAACGGTGTGTACGGCAGCGGCATGATAAACGCTAAACAGTCCAGAATACGCCAATAGTCCAATTCACAAAACACACAATCACAGTCCAAAATAATGCCAGGTCAGTTCAGTTTGTAGATTACCAGTCCAAAAAGCGAAGCCAAAAGTCGTTAGTACGAGAGCCACATCAATTGAATACGGAACGGTGCACAGTAAACAACGGACCAGAGTGTACTGACTGACTTGTTGAGTACACTAAAGCAACTTGTCTACCTGCCCTATTGTTATTAAACAATGAACATCATCTATCTCTCTCTAACGTATAGTTTCCATCTATCTATCTCTCTCTAACTTCTAAATTTTACTGACTAGGCACATCTCCAATTTAAGTTCTAAGAACTTACAACAAAAACAGTAAGTAGTGTAGTGAAAGTGTTTAAAGTAGTTCAAAATTTCGGTTCTTGTTTAGAAATAGTAGGCTTTTTTGTGACTAGTTTTCCAAGAGTATTATACCGTTTTAGAATCTTGGTTAGTTGCGTCAATTTAAAAAAAAACTTGCCATAGTAGTGTCAGTATTTTTTTAAACCACGATGAGTGAAAGTGGACTGAAAGTATAAATCTTTCAAAATTTTAAGGGAAAAAATAATTTTGATTGATTTTTGTGTAAAAAACTACATGTATACTGGGATTTATAAGGATTGTGGTAGATAGCAGTACTACTAAGGTTGCCGATACAAAAAAAAATACAAAAGAAATTAAAAATGTGCTCATGGTAGTTAAAAATACCATATCGGGGTATCGATTTTCGAAGAATTTAATTTTTTTTTGTAATTTAAAAAACGATTTAAAAAAATTTTCGAGTAGTCATGAGCAGATCCACCCTCTGGTGCCCTTTATCGTTGAATTTTGGGACACGTTGTGTATATATATATAATACGTTATAGTCATAATATATACACTGAATTTTAGTTAAATATTTTTATGCACTGATTATCAAATTTGTTATATTAATTCCGGAAGAATGTTTTGGTCACAGTACAAATCCACGAACGCAAAGACTTTAACGTGCTTGAAATAAAGTTCATTTTTCTTTATTTTTATTGAATGACAGAATTAGTAATAATACAAATAAAACTGCACTCATAAAAGTCTTATTGCCTTAAGTTACGGTCCATTTCAGTTTGTTTTGAATGTACAGATTTAGTGTGACTGTAATTTACGTAGTTTTAATTATTTTTAGGAAAAAAACTACCTATATATATATATATATATATATATATATATATATATATATATATATATATATATATATATATAGAAGGGGAAGTTCTATAGAACTCGACTAGGGGGCGCTAGCATGTAAACACTACTTTCGATTGTGCTCCTGCTAAAATATTTAAAAAAAATAGTTTTAGACTAGACTTTGACAGTGTTATCGACGGCGCTTGTACACGTATAACTAAAATAACAGTGAGTAAACTTTACCCAAATAGTGACTTGCATTACGTGAAAATGGATTTTTGTAAGTTGATCATGAACATATAGTGAACATAAAGTGACTCCCAGACTCAATATTGTAGACTACACATTTTTAATACTTTAAAATACTTTCATATATTACTCTTACACAGTGACTTCCCAAATCTCCCACGGAAAGTTTCGTTTTTTATTTGAAACTGTGTGACTACAGCGCCATCTTGTGTCATATCGCAACACTGGCTTATATTGTTGCCATCATTCAAACAGTGTGGCCGGATAATATAAGATTAAAATTGAATTCAGAGACATCTATTGGCATTTATACACATCATATAGAATCGCAGTGGGAACGCCAATTTCAACGTTATATGTATATTATCACTTGGTCTAGTGGCGTGACGTCCTACCTCGTAGTAAGTGTGACTTAGAAGGTCGGGTTCGAAACTCCCTGGCGGAAATTATTTTTGAACGTTGTATATCGTTCTCAGGATGAATTCCTTGGAAAATATAACGTTCCGGCGCGCACGTACACTGTCGGAACCAAACAACGATGGAAGTAGCGACTATATATCACAGACTTTAAACTGTACGACTAATAGTTTGCCTGATATTTCCGAAGACGAAGATGTTCATCAAATAAAAATATTAAAAGATGAGATTGCTAGCCTAGCGTCCCAGTTAAAGAGTGCGCATGAGAAAATTGAATTGCTATCGATAGAAAACAGTTATTTAAATAAAAAGCAACGAAGATTACAAAAAGAAGAATGATATTAACAAACATTTGGTCAGCAGTCCAGGGGAAAATAAAAATAAATTTAATACACTATCATAAAACTCCCAGAAAAATCAAAAATCTAAAGAGAGGCAGACTATTGACATTGCAGAAAAAGAACACTCTCTATCTTAGAATGTCAATAAAACTGTCAATAAAACTATAATAGTCAATAACACAAATACAAGTTTAACTAACGTAGATCGTAACACGCAAGGAAAAACAAGGCAAACAACAGAATGTCGGTCCAGAAAACAGAAAATATGCCTCATAAGCAGTGAAACCTCTAATAGACTATATCGAATACGATAATACGAATCAACCAGTTTATATAATTATGATATCTGTCATTATTGGAAATCTAAATGTGGCCTACGTCAATCTTTAGACGGAATTGAGGGAAAAGTGAAAGATTTTAATTATTTGGACTAATTGCATTATTTTTATTGTCGAGGAAGATTTTCGTGCAACCCATAACTTGTCATGTTTCTCAGAGAAAAATTGTTAAACCTCATACACACAAAGTTTATAATTTGCTTACCCACTTTTAAGTATATGAAGAATGTTAACATAATGTTTAACAGTCGCGTAGAAACTTTTAACATCCTTCTTTATTTAGATGTAAACTCATTTAATTACGCGCACATCCTAGATTCAAACCTTAACCTCCCCTTTGATCATGGTACGTATAACAAACGCTATGGCTCTTTAAATAAATATGGTTTAAAGATTGTCGTATCAGATTTGTAAGACCTAATTCTTGATCTAGGCAACCTGAATACTTTGCACCAGGAGGTTGACTGCTACCTAGAAAATCGAAGCCTAAATGAATTACCTAAAGAATCGCAACAGATAAACTCGCAGTTTTTTCTATAACTACGTCAACATTCTGCATTCTGAGCCATCTAACCAGTTTACAGTCCGGAAAAGAATATCCTCGTTAGGCATATTTTATCAGAATGTTCGCGGCATTAAGACCAATTTGTGGAGAACTAATTTATCGCTCATGGAACATGACCTCTTGGGAGCCACTGAGACATTCCTAGACTCTTCTGTTGAGGATTCTGAGTTAGTCCTCAGCGGATGGAATGTCACACGCCGAGACAGACGCGGCTATGGCGGTGGTGTCCTATTAGCGTCTAAGCAAGGTATCACACCTACCCGAGTACGTGAGTTTGAAACTCTTAATGGCAAAGATCTCTGGGTGAAATTTTCCTACCGGAAGAGCAGTGTTTATGTGTATGTAGTGTACATAACTCCCAGCGCTACAGACTCCGTATATTTTGATTGTTTTTTTAAAGTTGAGAGTTTTATAAATGACCTTAAAGGAACCGTACTTATTATTGGTGATATTAATTTAAATAGTGCTTCCAAAAATGTATGTAATTATTATGGTTATTTCCTCTCATTTTGTTCCTTGTCTGACAGGAATAACGTTAAAATATAAAGTTTGGCGGTAAATTAGATGTTGTCCTTGTAAAGAGCTCTAGTTGCGCAGTGCATGTAAATCTTTATCGGCGGTAGGTGAAGAAAAAGTTAACACATACGTAAAAGTTTAATTTGTATTTTAAATTAACTTATACAATATTCTACATAATTTGTTACATATTTGAGTGCTAATTAACACCATTTTCTTGGTAATCGCATTTGTACAACTGTGTATATGTGAATTCATTCCACCTAAATACACCACCTGCCAGCATATTACACACACTTGGATTTCATATATTTCTTGGCACAACACAATGTCTCAACTTGATGAGATTAGAACTGCACAGAACAGTTTGGAGGAATGCTTTTCAAAAAAGGATGGCTCAGTTACACACGGGGGGATCCGCCAAGGACACGGTTGCAAAGGTGGCTGAGGAGTTTCGAACCTTCCGTGAACTCATGTTCTCTATGCTTGGTATGCTCCGTAAACAAATTAATGAGTGCTCCCATATGGTTGACGCTATTGAGACCAGGCATCGACGAAAGGCTCTCCTTTTCTTGGGTGTTGCTGAAGAGGTGAAGGAGGACTGCAAGGCTATAGTGCTAAGTATAATCCACAAAATGGAATTGAAGGACATCACATCATCTTGCATTAGTGTCTGCCACAGGATTGTAGTAGCTATCAAAAATCGTCTTCGACCAATCCTAGTTGGATTTGTTAGCGTTGACTTCAGGTCATCAGTATGGAGGGCGAATTCTAGACTGAAAGGTTGTCCAGTTTCAGTAAAGGAGTTCTTGACAAAGTCTCGGCAAACTGTCAGCATTTCGGCATGCGTGCATGCTGGACCCAAGATGGAGTAATTGTGGTGAAAGTTGTAAATGGATCCCGGCATAAAGTCACTACCTTAGATGAGCTGACTACTCTTACGCAAAAACACCCTAAGGCGACTGCTGAATCCTCAACTGGAGGCAAGCGCATTGCAGGAAGCAATTTATCGTCGCAACCCAATTCTAAGCCACGTAAATAACTACGCAGTATTGCGTTTTACTGTCTTAATTCTCCTTTTTCCTTTTACTACAACTTTAAATTTATTCAATATTGTAGTATTACTTAGTATTTATTATTACTTTCTATCCACTGTATTAAAACTTGTTTTGCTTTTGTGTAACCTTAAGCTTCTTTCTTTCTCATTTATTTAAATTTTTTTTTAATTAGTTAATTTCTAATTTTAATATAGTTTTTGGTTTTACATCATTTTTTAAAACTTGTATATTTTCACTTTAAATTTTAATTACATTTTAGGTTAAGTTCTACTTTGTTTTGGTATTAAGTTTTGCTTTTGGTTATATTTTGTCCATAGATTAATAGATTCGTAGCAAGTGCATAGTGCAAGTTAACTTTCAGTTTACTGGGAAGGTTTTTTTGCACAGCGCGTACCTAGTCATTACAGTGATCTGATTGTGGCTTTTTCTGACGCTGATGTTCATGCCGTCTTGATTTCGGAGACTTGGCTTAAGCCCCATCTTTCTTCCACCACTTACCCTCTCTCTGGCTTCAGTTTGATACGCAACGATCGAATTGATAGGAGAGGGGGTGGGGTCCCTATATATCTTCGTTGTGACTTTTCTTATAAAATTCTAGCTTCTTCTTCCCCCTATTATACTGCATCTGCAGAATATCTTTTCCTTGAAGTTTGCGTAAAAGGAGCCAAATTAGTACTTGGCGTTGTCTACTGTCCTCCTTCTGTCGATTACTTCTCCAGTCTTGAAACAATTCTGGAATCCTTGGGGTCGGAATACTCACATCACGCCATCATGGGCGATTTTAATGCACTTAACCCGTTCCTCTAAGCTCCTTCAAATTGTCGAGTCGGTTGGCCTTCACATTTTACCTTTACAAACCACTCACCACAATATTGATGTGGAGGATACCTGGCTTGACTTAATCCTTACCTCTGCTCCTTCTTTTGTCTTCTGCCACGGTCAACACTTTGCACCTGCTTTCTCCTATCATCACCTCATTTTCCTTTCTTACGTCCTTAAACCTCCTAAACCTCCAGCTAAAACTCCACACATGCGTTGTTTTGGTCGCTTGGATGTTGAAAAGCTTTGTATGGATGCATCCAAAATAAACTGGAACAGCGTGGTTTCTGCACCCACTGTGGATGAAAAAGTTGGGGCTTTGAATGAAGCTATCCTTAGATTATATGACGTACATGCTCCCATCAAAAAAGTGAAGCTCAAGCGTCCACCTGCGCCTTGGATGACGATTGGGGTTCGAATTGCGATGAGACGTAGGGATCGCGCTTTCGGCAAATTTAGAAAAGATCGATGTGATCAAAACTGGACGCTTTATAAAGTTGCAAGGAATCGGTGCAATCAGATGATATGCAACGCCAAACGCCGATTTATTCTTAGTAACATCTCACCTTCTTCCCCTGCTAATATCTGGAAGTTCCTTGGAACCATAGGTATCGGTAATCGACACCGTTGTGAGTTTCAAAGGACGATTGGTCTGTATGATATCAATTTCCATTTTGTCTCCAACAGTCCTCTTGATCACCAGACCAAGCCTTACTGTTGAACACTTAATGGGTTTACCTCGTCCTGACATTAATCTGTTTCAATTTTCTCCAGTAGCTGTAGATAAGATCAAGAAGATAATCCTTTCCTTTAAATCTAATGCTGTAGGTTGCGACAACATCAGCCGACGGATGATTATCTATATACTTGACCATATCCTCTCAGTTATCTCGCACCTCATTAACTTCTCTTTGGATTCTGGTAATTTTCCCTCACTGTGGCGTAGGCTTACGTTATTCCCTTACAAAAGATCCCAAATACCACTTTACCCAATCATTTCCGACCTATATCCATCCTTCCCTTCTTATCCAAGGTCCTTGAAACCTGTGTCCACAAGCAACTTTCGCAGTTTATCTCTCGTAATATCTTATTAAGTCCCTTGCAGTCTGGCTTTAGGCCCGGTCATAGTACCATTTCCGCACTCCTGAAAGTAACTGGTGATATTAGGGCAGGCATAGAGGACACAAAAGTCACTGTGTTGGTTTTGGTTGACTTCTCGAATGCCTTTAATACCATTAGTTATGACATTCTAATTTCCATCCTTTCCCTTTCTATGATCTCACCCGAAGCACTGGATTGGTTTTCATCATATCTTCGAGGTCGCCAGCAGTCGGTTCGCATCGATGAACTATCATCTAGCTGGCTTGACATACATGCTGGTGTCCCTCAAGGCGGCATATTATCTCCTTTGTTGTTTTCTATATTTATTAATCTCATTACTCAAAACCTTCAGTCTGCGTATCATCTGTATGCTGATGACTTGCAATTGTTCATACAAGCGAGTATTGACGATATTTCTACAGCGGTGGACATACTTAACAGGGACCTTGAGTACATTAAGAACTGGTCTGACAGGTTTGGCCTAATGGTCAACCCTTCGAAGTGTCAGGCCATAATAATTGGTAGCCGTCCGATGATCCAGAGATTGAAAACAGTAGCTCTACCTCCTATCTTTTTTAATAATACTGAGATTCAATTGTGTTCCACTGTGAAGGATCTAGGTTTATTAATTGATTCTACTTTGAGTTGGAAAGCCCAAACAACGACCGTTAGCCAGATGCGTTCTCTCTATCGCCTAAAAAATTTTCTACCATCTGAAATTAAGACAATGCTTGTGCAGAGTTTAATTTTTCCCCTAATCGACTATGGTGATGTGTGTTATTTCGACCTGAACGCAGATCTTCTCAACAAATATGACCGTCTTCTGAATAACTGCATTCGATTCATTTTCAATCTTCGAAAGTATGACCATGTATTCACGTATCGATCTCAATTAAAATGGTTACCTATTCGTCAACGCCGTTGTTTGCGTGCACTTACCACCCTTTATTCTATCCTGATGGCTCCAAGTTCCCCTTCCTACTTATCTCCTTACTCTCAGTTGCTTAGTGCTAGTCATGAGAGAAACCTTCGCTCTACGAACAACCTTCTTCTCCATGTCCCTCCCATAGCTCTGGACTTGTTCATTCTTCTTTCCACATTCAATCTATTCTCCTTTGGAACGCACTCCCTCTCGAAATCAGGATGGCTAGCAATCGGTACGCGTTCAAGATGAAGGTTCGGGAACACTTCCTTAATAAATTAGCAGAATCATCATAGTAACAGTTTATTTCATATATATATATATATATATATATATATATATATATATATATATATATATATATATATATAATACAATAAGAATATATATACATATATGTGTATATATATTCTTATTGTTATTATGTATATTAATATATTTTTGTAAATTTATTTGATAACATGTATGTTTGTATATCTTTATGAGTTTATGTACATCTGACATTATAATATGTACTTATGTATTATAAATTTTTATTATCTTAGTTATTTTATTGTTAATTTTATTATAATTAATTTTATCTATTTTTGCGATGTACCATTTATATCTTATGTATTTTTATTTCCATGTATTACAATTTTTTTTTTGGTTATTTTATTTTAGTATTCGCATATTAACTTTTTATTACACCTACTTCATTCTATCTCTGCATCATCCCTGGGTAGACTGGAAGAGAATGACTTAGGCATTAAGTCCGCCTATATACCACTTGTGTATATGAAGTTTTAAATAAATAAATAGTTCAGACACTGGGAGCATTGTTAATGTGGACTCCTATCATCCTCCTTTGGATATTGCTCTTAACATCTTATCAAATACTTGTAACGAAAATATTAAGCCTAGTAACTTTGACTCAACCTCTGATTGGAGTTTTAATAAAGCTAACTTTTCTCTTTTGTGGATGTTGTGGATTGGGGTTGTGTATTTAATACCTCAGATGTGCAATCTGCGACTGGTCAATTTTATGAAGTATTATATAATATTTTTGATCTTTGCGTACCTAAGAAAAGCAGACAAGCTTCAAACAGGAAACGCTATACTGTCTGGTTTTCACATGATATAATTAAAGAAGTAAATCGCAAAATTAAACTCCACAAAGAATGGAAACGATATAATAATCAGAATGTCTACAAGGCATTTTCCATACTGCGGTTAGAACTCAAGGGACGCATCGAGTGAGCGTACAATGCCTATTTGGCAGCTGTTGAAAATGGCATTAAGAATAATCCAAAAAAATTCTGAAATCATATTAGTAGCCTTCGAACTAAGGGTGGCTTTGAGCCTACTGTGACCTACAAAGGCTGTAGTTTTTTCCAATAGTGAAGCTGCTGATGCCTTGGCAAATTATTTTGCTAGTGTGTTTCTACCAAATAGTCCCATATTGGATTTCAACAATATATCTAGTACTCCCTTGTCATGCGATGGACATATCAACATAAGCTTTTTTACCTTATCACAAGTAAAATCAGGTATAAATAAGTTAAAACCACTTAGTTCTGTGGGTCCAGATAAAGTCCCAGCTTACATATTAAAAGGATGCAAGGAGATTCTTGCTCCTGTACTTACGAGTACCTATATTTTAACTTGGCTTTAAACACCGGCGTATACCCAGAACAGTGGAAGATATCGAAAGTCACTCCGATACCTAAAACAGGCAATAAGACCTTGGTTGAAGAGTGTCGTCCTATCGCAGTACTATCGTGCGCAGCAAAACTTTTTGAGAACATTTCTCACAAAGAAATATACGCGCAGGTAAATACGCGGCTTTGGGAGGAGCAGCATGGCTTCCGACTGAGTCGATCATTAGAGACTAACTTGTTATCCCTCGTTGACTATATATCTCATCACATGGATAAAGTTCAACAAGTAGATGTGCTCTACTTAGATTTTAAAAAGGTGTTCGATGTAGTGGATAACGATATTCTATTAAGTAAATTATACAGCATGGGTTTTACCCCAAAACTTGTAAATTTTTTGCTGATTACCTTTCAAATAGAAAACAGTATGTTAGCCATGGATCCCTTATTTCGAAGTCATATCATACGCGCTCAGGTGTAAGCCAGGGTTCAGTTTTAGGCCCCCTTCTCTTTTTTATTATGGTTAACGACCGCATTAAAGTAGTAAAGTATGCCAAATGCCTCCTATACGCTGACGATTTGAAATTAGTCCAAGTGATTGATAAGGATGTAACTCCCGAACATTTTCAAATGACATCGACCGAATCCATAAGTGGAGTATAGATAATAAAATAACTTAATGCCTGTAAATGTTACGGCATGACCTTTAGCCGCAAGTTGCAACCTACACATGCCACCTATACCTTAGCAGGTGTTGAAATAAAGTGCATGTCAACCATTAGAGATCTTAGCGTGACATTTGACTGCGGATTGACTTTCCATGCACATATGTCTGCCCTAGCTTCAGAATCTTACAGACGCCTAGGTTTTGTCCTACGCAATGCCCGTGATTTCAATAATCCTATTGTCATCAAATTATTATTTAACTGTCTAGTTAGAAGTAAGTTAGAATTTGATGCAGCCGTCTGGAATCCCCACGAATCCACGTATGAATTGTTGATTGAAAAGGTTCAGAAAGCCTTTCTGCGTTTTTTATATAAGAAGATTTACGGATATTATATGGATAACCATTTATGTATCCTACTCTTTTCTTGCTGGGAATATTAAGATATAATTCCCTTTCAGTGCGTAAAGCCAGAGATCAGATCCTAATAGCCATAAAAATTTTAAGGAGCATGGTAGATTCCCCAGAGCTGCACAATAATTTGTGTACACTTTATGTGCCTAACAACTACCTGCGTCATAGGCCTACTCGACGACACCGGATGTTCCCCACATTCCATTGCCACATTGTGTCGCGCGTGCAATCCCCGTTGTGTCGCATGCATGGTGCTTTAAACTCCTTAATGGAGACAGTCCCGGAATGTGACATATTTAATGACACACTCAAGGTGATCATGTCAAACTGTCTCATGTTATGTGAAAGTCATGTTTGTTAGGTAAATAAGTTGTATGTTGTTATCACTTTATTCTGTTTTATATTATTTTATTTCCTCTAGTTATTGTTAAGTATTGTTACGAGCTTGAGGTTCGTGACAATGTAAATTGCCGTTAGAATTACCAAAATTAACTCTTTAATTAACTTTACACTAATTAAAACTTACTACTACTGAAGACACTAATAATTAATCACACTGATTCACTTTATTTCGCTCCGAAGCTTCGCTTGTCTCGCCAAATTCAATACTGCCCCGCTCGCATCTTGCAGCGCCTTTGAATACAAATGATCACCGAAACATCCAGAATATTCAAGTAAATACGCGCGTCAACCGACTAGGCGCCGAAAGTTCGAGTGTCGGGATTCTAGAAGCTTAGTTCTTCATTTCGATACTATATGGCGCTGTCGGTTGAAAGATTAGTGTTGTCATTTTCTGGAAAGCTCTCCTCGCTCCGTTACCCGACACAGATGGCGCTAGTGCCGGGTACATGACGTCAACTTAGGCGCGCAACACTGCCCCCTCATAAAACATGCTCGTCCCGAGCATTATCGGCCCCATAATAACACGCCAGGCGATCCACATGGACGATCTTAGGAGTCCCTCTTGCTTCTTTTTGTAACGGCTCCGCAATGTCAAGGGCTGTCCTATCCCATGGTGCACCAACATTGTACAATTCCGATGCTCCTCTACTACGTATCTGAGGTCCCCTCACAGCCGCACAACTTGTACATGTACGACACCAATCCTCGACATCGTCACGATAATAGACCCAGTAAAACTGTTCTCGGACCTTCAGTAGAGTTCGTTGAACTCCCAGATGGACTCTTGAACGACCATGATGGCACAGCTGTAGAATATTCGGCACTTTAGCTTTAGGGACAACCATTTGCAAACGACAGCTGTCTCCTCGACCATTGTCCTATTTACGGCACAGGACTCCATCCTGAATCAGCAAGCTGTCCCATTGGGCCCAATAGCTTCTAGTGGTCGAACTCATCGCAGAGACGTCGCTCCAATTAGGCTTGGTAGCACGGGCCTTCATCCATTCCAGAATCGGCTTGATGTCCGGATCTTCCTGCTGTGCATGTCGTAGGCTGTCCTTCCACTCGTTGCTGAGGTGGTCTGTCCTGAGCATCCTCACAGTTACCACTTCCTTACTCTCCTCCCTAGTAAATGTTTCCAATCTTCAGGAAAAGGTCTTCTTGACAATGCATCTGCGTTGCCATGATATTTCCCGCTGCGATCTTTGATAGTAAAGTCGTATCCCGGCTGCTGCTGGGCAGTGATGTTAGCCGCACTTCGCTTCTGAGATCGTTTATCTTCCCTTTCTAGGTCGCTTAGGGCAGCTGGATCGAAGATAGCCCCTTTCCCCACAGCCATAGCACCTAGGGGTGTATCCTTTATTGTGGTCGCGAACCGTAACTGCTGCAACCTCCCTAGCGTGAGGGGAGCGATGATCCTGCCGCCGCCAGGTGGTGCCGTAAGCTGCACTACCCTCTCGAGATCGATCAACTTCCTTTTCTACAGTTCACTTAGGGCAGCTGGATGTAAGATGGCCCCTTTCCCCACAGCCATAGCACCTAGGGTTGTATCCTTTGTTGCGATCGCGAACTGTAGCTGCTGCAACCTCCCTGACGCGATGGGAACGATGATCCTGTCGCACGGCTTCCACCGCCAGTGCATGACCAAGGCGTCCTTAAGTGTTTCGTGGTGCCCCAGCCTCACAGCAGCTCTGACTTCAAGGACGCGGATGCCGTCGATGAATGTCTGCACCAGGTTCCCTTCAATGAGCGCAGGTACAGACCGGTATGCTTTTTGCTCCAGCTTCTCCACCTCTAGAGACCACTGCTGCAGGTTTTCATTGATGTGCTGCACGCGATCTTTAAGTTGCGTACGAAAGACGTGTTCCAGGTGAGCGTCGCCATATCTCGCCGCCAATGCCTCAAGGAGCTGCTCATAAGTCACTTCCTCACTGAGAGCTTCCAGAACGGTTAAGGCCTGATCGCGCAGGCCTAGTGTGAGAGCAGTCATGACCTGACTTTTATTTCAGCCGTTCGCCTTCATAACGGCTTCAAACTGGATTTTGTATGCTGACCAGGAAGAAGTCCCGTCGAACGGAGCTGTAATTCCATCCCCCAGTTTGAGGTCGTCCATCGTTTTCTTCACGTCAGCCATCACGTTGTCAACCCGATTGTTCAAGTGAACAATCAATAACCGAGTGTTTTAGCAACTCGGGTTTTATCTTTCGCGATTTGGGTTTTAGCTTCTGACAGGCGTTTGTCATACTGAGCAACCCTATCCTTCACCTCCTTGATCTCCTTCCCGAAGGTAGCGTGAAGGTCATTCATGAGGAGCATCTGCTCTTCCAACCGACGGGCCTGTTCCTCTTGGCACTAATTAAAACACTTGGCACTAATTAGAAGCTTAGTTCTTCGTTTCGATACTAGATAGCGCTGTTGGTTGAAAGATTAGTGATGTCATTTTCTGGAAAGCTCTCCTCGCTCCGTTACCCGACACAGATAGCGCTAGTGCCGGGTACATGACGTCAATTTAGGCGCGAAACAGTATGTTCGATCTCTGACTTGTTATTTGTTTCTGAATTATGTTAATTATGTTATATGTTTAGTTTTACCTATTAATTACTGTCATTGGCGCAAGCCGTTGTAATTAATTATAAATAAATAATATATATATATATATATATATATATATATATATATATATATATATATTTTTTGTTCATTCTTAATAGCAATACCATAAAAAATAAAATAAAAACAATACTCTGTACTGGGCTTAATAGAAGGCATTTGTTGATATTACGGACTTTTTTTATATGCATAGATTTAGAAGTATAAAGCAGAAACAACCGCCAAAGTAAAACATTTCATATCAATTTATGGATGCATTCCGCTTCTTGAATGAAATATTCGATAGGTTCAAATCATTTTAGTTATGATCACTATTTCAAACAGATGCGCACTGTGGATACACTTCTGATTGAATTTACGTTTCCATGTATTGTGTACCAATCTGTAACATAATCCCTATAAAAAAAATGAATTTAGCGGTTGTACATCGTCCTACTGTTGTGAACGAGTTTTCTCTTATTTCTAAGAGGGTTTTGAATAAATTAGTCCACTGCACTGCTCTAGAAGGTACATATAAGTATTATCTTCCTCAAACATATAGATTTTCACACAATCTCAATATATCAAGATAGAAAGTTTCTGCATTAAAACAGTGCAAAACTATAAAACGAATCCACTAGTTTTTTCTACATGAATTCACGTTGCATCAGGCTTCTGCCTCTCCGAGGCTGTGTTGGAAATTAGTGTAGAATGTAAATTGGGATGTATAAAAGCTGTTGTTTTGCTTTTATATCTATTATTATCTATCTATCAAACGTCCACTGCTGAACATAGACCTCTCTCGTTGATTGCTTAATGTGGGGGGGGGGGGTATATGTTATTTTATAGTAGTTATTGGGACGCTGCTGTCCATTTGCTATATTGTTACGCGCTCAACGTCATACACTAGCGCCATCTAGTGTCAGGAACGAGAGCGAGGGGAGCTTTGCAGAAAATGACATCACAAATCTTTACCGACAGCGCCATCCGAAGAACTAAGTTTCTAGAAAATCTACACTCGAACACTCGTCGCTTTGCGCGCATTTACTTGAATATTCCGGATGCTTCATTGCTAATTTGTATATATAGGCTCTGCAAGATGCGATCGAGGCAGTATTGGATTTGGCGAGACAAGCGAAGCTTCGGAGCGGAATAAAGTGAATAAGTGTGTTTAATTATTAGTGTTTTAAGTTTTAATTTGTGTAAAGTAAATTAAAGTGTTAATTTAGGTAATTTTATCGGCAATTTTTACTGTCACGAACCTCAAGCTCGTAACAATATCATTTCTCTCAGGTACCAATTAGATGATAAGAAGCAGTGGATTCTATTACGCCACCACGACATGGCTATTCAAAAGTAATAATTTATAAATGAATGTGTCTAATTTTAATATGTATTTCATTTTGTAAAATAAAACTAAAATAACGAAACAACTTCGAGCATAGCACAGTCTTGGCAAGTATCATAAGCACTAATAATACATAATCACTTTTTTCATGGGCGGCAGTAGTCACTTAACATCAGGTGAGCCGCATGCTCGTTTGCCCCCTCTTCTATAAAAAAAAAACTATAATCTCACAAGTTTCTTAAATAGTTAGTCTTTAGTTTTAAAAAGTTCTTTAAATATATATAGCTAGAGAATATACGTAAAAACGGTCCCGATATAAGTATAAAGATTTGATTTCGAAACTTTATTTTCATATCATATGTAACATATATTACTGCTACTCTCCAAAATGCTCATATGAAATGAAGATATAAAACTCATGTTGTTATACAGCATTTTCTAATATATATTAGCTTGGCAGGCAGAGGTTGTTCTGCAAAAAAGAAAGTTGTGTAAAATCCTTAAATTCGCAAAAACAAATTGTGGGTCACTATGTCACTATGTGGATATGGACAATAAAACTATCCTATCTCTCAAGTAGGACCAAACTGCACACGGAGTGCAAATTTGATTAAAATCGTTAAGTGCAAATTTGATTATAATCGGTTAAGTAGTTTAGGAGTCCATTGCGGACAAGCAACGTGACACGTAATTTATATATATTAAGATTAAGATGTCGGCACGTCTATAAATTACTGGTTGGATCGAGGGTAAAGGTTGTACTCTGGCGAAACGTCGTATCTGTGGTAACTTGGTAACCGTTGTTGTTTATAAGATTTTTAAAAAACAAAAACATCATCGGGAATCGTACCATATATTTGCGACGAATTGCTAACGATCTGCTTATTATATTTTCTTTTACTTTATTTTATCTCTGTGCGCCAATTGAAGAATACAATTGAACTGAGCCATATTACAAATATGTACCTTTAAAAGAGTTTTAAAAAATATTGTTGACTGTGCCTCTATTTGCTCGTAATTTTGTCAGTGTGAGTGATTAATAGTTATCATTGACTGCTCACGTTGGAAACGGTAACAGGCATATGCACTTTCATACCGTCTACTTGTGGTGAATATCAAACCAAACACGATATTTCTACTTTTGTTAATACGAAACGGGATTTTCAGATAAAAAAACAATTATTTTATAATAAATCACATTAAATGTCTGTTATAAGCAATCTTTATTGGTGGTTTAATTTTATTTTTGCTTACTTGGTATGGCTAATTTAATTAATTATATCTTCTAAAACATCAATATCGTGATATTTTCCTAGTCTCAAAACCATAACGTCTAGTTACCTATGCTAGTACTAAGTAGAGATAATGTATATCCTTTGCTAGTACTAGCAGTCGATTACATACATGTTAATTAGTATTATTTACAGAAACTAAATAAATATGCATATTTTATGGTCGTATTAAAATGATTATATTTATTTGAACTTGTCGTGTGATGATCCCATCAAAAACATAAATGTGAAATGAGAGCCAAGTTCAATATTATGATATATGCCTTGGTTTTTGACTTCAACGACAAAAGAAGTGAGATCTATATGGGTGCCAAGTTCAATGGTCAGCCATGAAATTTATTTATAACAACATAAAATATCGTTTCTTAAGACAAGTAACAGGTTTAGAACTTGCGAAGGATATTATAATATAATTCGTAAATGAAAACTAGCCAAGTCAGACCTTAGGCTACAATATATTATCCTGAGTTATAAGAAGAAACGATATTTAATGTTGTTATAAATAAATATCGGGGCTGACCATTGAACTTGGCACCCATTTATCTCACTTGGTTGTTGACTTCAACGACAAAAGATCTCACTTCTTTTGTCGTTGAAGTCAACAACCAAGGCATATATCATAATATTGAACTTGGCTCTCATTTCACATTTATGTTTTTGATGGGATATCACTACTTTTTATACATAAATTATTAGTACGTACTTATTTATAACAAAATTAATACCAAATGGTTTTTGTTAAACTGCTGTATTTTCTACGATTACCGGGTATAATTGTCTTTTTTGTGTTATTTTCTGTATTTTCTTGTACCTTTGATATGTTTGAGTGAATTACCCATTCAATATCCGGAATTTTTTCACGCATTTTCTGTTTATATTTAATTTCGCCAAGTCGGAGCGGTATAACGTGCACAGACGGTTGTACTATACAATAGAGCTCTCTTGTGACTTGATTTGACCTGGATCTGCATTGATAAGATATACTCCATCTAGAGAGTCCAACGTAAGCCTGCCCTCTACTAAATATAGAGTCGAGAAGAGCACTGTCAAGGCTAAGGCCTTGTGATTTGTGGATAGTAATGACATAGGCTAAGCAAATAAAAAATTGTTCCCTGTGAATATATACATTACTTAATATCTGAAACTTGGCAATCGAATGGAATTGACAGCTTCCATCGGAAGGCATTGGAATAATTCGGTGTAAGGTAAATGTGTCACCCACCCGTAATTCTATTGTACGACGCACTGTATAATATACGTAATAAAAAGATTATTATTTAAGACGACTACGTAACAAATTACCTATCTTCATGCCAAGTTTGAACTTTCTAGGTCATCTGGAACTGGGTTAGAGTTTTGATCTATAGGTCAGTCAGTGATAAAAATGACGTTTTTTAGACGTTAATATCTAAATAACCGTTTAAGAAATGTTTACGAAATTTGATTACATATATATCTTGCAAGTGTCAATATATGTGCTAAATTTGAAACGTTTATGTGAAATAGTTTTTGAGTTATGAGGGGGTCAAAAGTGGTTCCAAATGGTTCGTGTAATACTACACACGGTGCGGCTCGCCCTTCTGCTTGAACTTGGGTTGACATGGTACCGCGTGTCTAGATGAATCAAATATATTTTCATACTTTTCCAGTATATTTTGGTATATCTAGTTAAGGTGCAAAAACACTTGAAATTCAAATTCATTCCAATATAAATTTGTTTTTAATTATTTTATATTACCGTACATTTATGAAATTACGGTTTTTTAGTGACAAGAGAGCTAAATACGTGATTAGTCCTAGTACTTACAACAAAAGATGATCCTGCGAATGTTAAAACCGCTTTACCACCGTTCATTTATAATAATAAGCTAGTCCTTGTTTTCTTACGTTATTACATGATAAATTTGTAAAATGATGATGAATATTGATCGGCCTAGTGAATAAATTCGTTTTATTTCCCTCTTCACAATAATATCTAAGCTTAAAACCTTGTAATATAATACCGCCCGTATGTTCTTTATTGAATCAGGTATCTCGTATTTTCCCTACGTTTTTGATTGAATGTGAAACCTGAACTAGTCGTAATATATTTATATTAAAAGACCCGCTTTGTTTTTATTGACATTCAGAGGCAGCATAAGAAAATCCATAATATCATTTTGTGGATTGGTATGATTTTAACCAAACCTTACTATATTTACCTATTTATATACATACATAGGTTATATGTATGTTTACTCAAACACTTTATTATATTGAATGATACTAATATTTACGGATTTCATCACGTTTTACGGTGCGGTCATTTCACGTCAACGTGACAATACCATAGTTAACCGGCTGTCTTCATTTTATAATTTCTAATTTTTGGCATATTACTTCGAAGAATTTGTGTATAATTTAGACATAAAATATAGCTTATTAAAGTTTTACGGTCTCATTGTCTCTTGAAGGTATGCTTGGATATGAATTTAATTTTGTTATTTATGGGATCCCAGGCAAATGCAACCATTTGCCAACCAGGTCAATTAGGGTGTATTTTGATTTCAATAGCCTAGCGAGTAGAGTTTTATTGGAGTTGGTGTACTTTTGTAAGTATTTGTAATTTTTCGAATGTAATATTATAGCGGGAGCGATCCAATAGGTGTTCACAGGCTTCAGACTACATGGAGTGTCGATTCTTCACATCAGTTATGTATTCTTTAATGAAGGGTTTTGTTGACTTTTTGATCGTCTTTTTTATAGAATGAAAGTGATAAGTGAGCACACAGTCCACATAAAAGTAAATGGATTGTTGCTCATAAACAGCTATATCTATCCTCAGTTAGGAATCAAAATGCAGATGCTTTATCACCTAAATTTGTCGGGACTAAAATAGTATACCTTGTAACCCAAAAAAGGCCTCCGGTTCTCTAAATCCACCATAAAAATACAGCATTTTTTACTAAAAATTTGGAAAAAGAATTGAGAGGTTTTACGGATAGCAGTATAAATCGCCTTTGCAGCAAGTTTTATGTACTATTCCAATTTTGTTCTGGGCGTCAGCCTGAGTAGTATTAGAATAGCTCTCTAGCACCTCAAAAACGGCAAATCCCTGGGCGAGAATGGAATTACAGTAAAGTTTCTGAAAGCGAATGGAAAACCGGTACTTGGTATAATTCAAAAGCTCTTAAAGCGATGGCGTGATTTAGGCTTCGGTGCGTTTCTCTTAAGGCGCGACGGCGACGCAACAAGTAAACTTTTATTAACGCCACTCAAATTACATCGCTTGAATGTAGTGATTACGACAATCCTTATTATTTTATATCACTATATAGTTTACGGGTATGATAAAATAATAAACTAAACCATAAAACAATCCTAACTGGTGATGCAGGTAGCAAAAACTTGCGAAAGATCTGGCACTGCAGTCGCCAATATTATAAAATTCGTCGCTACTTTGGAAAAGACGAATTATTGTTACGAGCTTAGGGTTTGTGACTATAAAAACTCCCGACTGAATTACAAAAATTGACACTTTAATTACCGAACACCAATTAAAACTTAAATCACACTAATAATTAATCACGCTTAACACTTTAGTTCATTTTATTTCGTTCCGAAAGCTTCGCTCGTATCGCCAATTCAATACTGCCCCGGTCGCGGCCCTAAACGGCTTTACATAGGCCGTTTACACCGAAACATCTAGAATGTTCCAGCAAATACCGGTCACAACCCACTAGGTGTAGAAAATTCTAGTATGGAGTTTTCTAGAAAGCTTAGTTCTTCTACTCGGTACTAGATGGCGCTAGTGGGAGAGTTCTAGAAAGATCTTGACGCTCCCATTTCTGCTCCTTGATACTAGATGGCACTAATGCCATGTACCAGGCATCAACTGTGGTGCGCAACATTATGTATTTGCGGGCTATTGGCTGACTGCTTGCTTTGCTTTTGATTCTTAGTCGCATGCCGATAAACGGATATCCCAAAACTTCAAAAAATCGTGGATATCAGTTGCTTATGACATCTATCGGAGTCAATGGGACTTTTCTGGTATTTCCATAGACTTATTTCTTTTTCTTTTTCTAAATAAGGGGTATCTTTCTGTTTATTCACAAAAAAAAACTGCGTAGCAAATTTCTGAGAGCAGAAATTTTGAGTTGTTTGTTATAAATCCCAAGCAACTTAGAGGTTATTTTTATCCGATTACGGAAGTTTAAAAAAGGAGGTAAAAGTATTTCCCTTCCTTTTATAATAATTATATATGTTATGTTTATTTTTATTTTAAACCATTGATATGGTTTTATTTGCAAATAAAGCCTAAAATTAGTTTTAATCGCTAGGTAATAAATTGAACTACGCCGACAATAAACATTTAACTTTTTAAACAGTACTATCTTACGTAAAATACAAAAGGTAGTGACATTTTGCCTTTAGTTACTAATAATTTAAATAATATAAATAACTTACATTTATATGGTTATTTAATTAAATGCATAATAGATTTGAAAATTCTAACGTTCACTTTTTAGTTTTTGTTATTTAATTTTAGTAGATACAAATAAATTTTATATAAACTAAATAATACTTAAATATATTATATTGACATCTATCGAAAATCATATAATTAAGAATGTTTAATTTCTAGTCTTTAAAAAGTTTAAGGAGATATTACTTTTTTATCTTATACAAGCTGATAGAAAATTGCAATTATTACAAAACTCTTTTAATCCTTATAGTTTAAATAAAAAGATTTTTATATATGTATTGATCAGACCTTAGAATATCATTAATTGCCGACTATTGCGTGAAATGGTGGTATTTCATAAAATTTAACAGTGTTTGTTGACTATATCATCATATAACTTTACCAAATCAATGAATAGAGATTGTTTGGCGATAGTAACAACCAAACACGACATTGCTTTTTCTAGATATAATTGTTATATCGTAAAATTATTTCATTACGTACCGCTAGCAGCGCTTATTGCGTATATTTGACAGAAATAGAATTTTTATTAGATTCTACATCACATTATGCCAAATTTATTTAATAATAAATGTTTGCAGCTTTGTTGTGCGATTGAGTCACTCCAGTCGCACCTCAACTTATTACGGCTGAGTACTAGAGAGATAAGTTTTGGTTTTCATAGTTTCAATCTAATAATAGCGCCATCTACTTACTGTTAAATTAACTAATAATAAGTACATAACTTGTTAAATTAAACGCGATTACAATAAATTCTTATTGTTCAGCACCAAAAATTGATTTGCTAAAATTGACAATTATATCATAATTGTCAATTATTATTTATTAGCAAAATTACTACTAAAGACATTCTCTCTTAGTAACAAGAACACTGACGATACGTCCATTTAGTAGACTTCCAAATGGATGCACTCCAAATAAAAACTTATCCAGATATATACCATTGAAGATACTTCTGTTTGGACGCATGGCGTCACTTCGAACTTGGCAGCCGAACGGGACGGAAATAAATAATAATATGGATAATAATACTTTACTGGTGGTTGCAGCAGCGTTTATTTCATTAAAAAGACAAAAAATTCTAAACAGGGTAATCTATCGTAGTCTTCAAAGATGACAACCCATCTATATTTTGATTCTTAATTGGGGATACTTGTAGATGTCTATGGCCCATAGCAGCCACCACCAGGTGGACTGTGTGCTAGTTTGTCACTCCGATTCTAGATATAGTATAGATTATGGTGACGCAATCTCGTTGACTGAGGTAGATATTAAAGAAATCAACATATAGTGGATATTATTCATTATAACTATACTTGGTAGAATACCGTTGCACCTATATTATGGCTTTAGCACAAATGGGTCAGCTCGAATGAGGAAGGACTATGCTCTCACAAAATAGCAGCTTAATGCTGCTGTGTTTCGTATGCTGAGTGTAAATAACCAGATAATTCTTTTACTGGAAACGAGGCACTCCACCTAGTACTACAGGGGTGACAACGCATTTACATTTTGATTCTTATTCGATGGTAGATTCAGTCTATGGGCTACAGTATCAACTTAACATCATGTGGACTGTGTAATCGTTTGTTACCCATAACGCAGCCCGTAGTTTACATAATAAAAATATATTTAATCCAATACACAGTTTATGTTTGACAAACAGAGCACATGTACCACCATTAACACCAAAATATAAACTGACACAATAACCTCAACACAATGGACGCCGGTTCACCCAAACTGACAATTCGGACTGCTTCCATTTGGCGTGGCGCACGTTTTTACATTGACGGACGACCGCGGATGACGTCCATTTGGAGTGCACGCATGGATTTCAATCAGTTTGGAAATCCAGAGCTGGATGAAGTCCATCCAAATGGAATATTTTTTTACCATTCACGGAAGATTTTGGACGATTACCACTCTATTTGGATTAATGGACGTATTGTCAGTGGGTAAGACATATCTTTAGTTGAATATTTTGTGTGTTTATCGGAATAGCAATATTTCACCAATTTCTTTTTGTATTAAGTCCGATATACGAGGCATGCCTTTTAAGTTCTGTCGTTTACTTAATTACCGACAATTCTGAATATGCAACTGTTGTATATTCAAATTTGTTTAAAGTCAGAATCTCAAAACAATGAAAGTATGAGGATTAATGCTATCGTTTAGTCACAGAGTCGTTTTGAATCTGTTAGGTCACGTATGAAAATTAATGTTAGTGAGGAAAATATCTGTGCAATAATTTTCTAAAACTTTCGAAGAGGTCTAATACGGCTTCACTGTTTCGAAGAGCTAACTTCTTTCTTCCACGATGGAGCCCCATGTCTAAGAGCTGTGAACGTTGGTATTAAGAATTCCAGTGGGGTCATACCAATTTTAGTGACAAATCTCGTAAAGGACGTCCAAAATCCACCTTTAGTGAAGATAACGTTGTTGCTGTGAGAAAACTAATTCTCGAAGATCGTCATATGACGTATTGAGAGAAGGAAGATACCTCTATTGCATTTCAGAGACAACCATTCAAAAGATCTTGCATGAAAGTTGGTGTGAGAAGGCTAATTTGCCGTTGGATCACGCATTTGCTTTCTGACGATCATAAGGCGATACGCGTTAGATTGTGTAAGAAAACTGTTCAAAGGTTTCACTGAGGAGAGTCAAATCACGTCTACGACATCTTCAGTGGTGATGAAATTTGGATCTATACCTACTATTACAATTCTAAACAACAATCTACAATCTGGGTCTTCCAAAACGAGCCCAAGCCGACTAAAGTTGATAGCTCTCGAAGCACTTCAAAGAAAATGGTGGTCACGTTATTTGCGCAAACCGGCCATGTTGCGACAATTGCACTTGACGATCGTAGAATGGGTAACGCAAAGTTGTATACCACAGTTTGTTTACCACAAGTCATCGTCGGACTTCGGAAATCTAACCCAAAGCGGTGCATCATCCTACATCGTTTTTCACCCTTCTTCTATAAAAAAAACAATGACAACGCAAGCTCACATAGCGCTGGTCAAATGATTATTTGAATGAATGAGTATTTGAATCAGGAAAACGTAGAAATTCTTGGCCATCTTCCATACAGTCCGAAAACAAGCCATAACAATTTCTTTACATTTCCTTAAATTAAGAAAAATCTTTGTGATCATAGGTTCCAGTTCCAGTGAAGAAGCAGTCAATGAAGCTTTATAAACAGCCATAATGAACACCCTCACTTTGTAGTGGAATAAATGTTTTTATAACTGGTTCGAGTGTGTTTTAAGCTACATGCTGAATACTATCCACATATATTTTTTTTCTTATAGGAGAGGGAGCAAACGAGCATACGGCTCACCTGATGGTAAGTGGTTACGGCCGCCCATGAACAACTGCAACCCCAGAGCAATTGCAGATATATTGCAGGCCTTTTAAAAAGGAGTAGACTCCTATCTTGAGGGTGCCGAAGTTGTATTGGTCCGGAAAAATCTCTGGTGGTAGTCGATTCCACAAGGAAGTTGTGCGAGGAAGAAAACTTCTTTTAAATCAGACGGTGGTGGACCGCCAGTCATCCGGATGGTGTCGATGGTATCGAGAATTTTGTCGCGATGTGCGATATTGAAATTGTGCGGCTGGAATCAGTCTGAACAATTCTTCAGAGCACTCCCCACCTAAATACCCATACGTTAAAATCATCAAGCAGTCTAGGTTACATACAGAGTATTCCAGAGTAAAAGTTTGCGTCCTTGAAAAACATTACCCTTTTTCTGAAGTAGCCAAGTAAATAAAAATAGGTTGTATATAAATATAAACCATGTAGTGATGGAGTAAGTATATGCACCACCCTCGTTTCGTCTCGTCTCGTGAGTAATTGAGTATCGTAAGTGGCGTCAAAGGGAAACTGAAACGGGAAACGGGCAGCAGCATCTTCTAAACCCATTTGGGCCCAATTACAAACCAATTTACAAAGCAATTTGAAGTTTCAATCTACCACTATCTGGGTGGTAAAGAAAAACATCGCAAAGAAACCTGCATATCTGAAAGTTGAAAAATATTTCGGAAATTGGTGAAGTCGGTCATCCCACGTTTGAGTTAACTCAATCTAATCCTTTTTGTCCTAAAATTTACTTTAGCCTGATTCTATCAATTATCTGAAAATTTATTTTCAATAAAGTTTTTTGGTTTATTTTCTGGTTTCGTAATATTTTAACATATTACGAAACTAGAAAATTGAATAAACATAATCACGCCTAGTCATCCAAAATTGTGGTTGGGCAGACCCAATTTTTGATAAAGTAAAAATATATTTCTAATTATATGTAATATTAAAATGGGTTTGTAACATTTATTTATTGCAATTTGTATGACGAAGGAGAGCATTGGGTTTCTAATAGTGATTATACGAAGTAATCGCTTACATATGTACTCCCAGCGATAACGGTTCTCGAACAAAATAAGGTTTGCAGCCATTCCGAATAAGACGAATTCTACATGAAAGAGCCTTGGAAACAGTCAGTTCAGAACTCATGGGGCATGCTAAGCCAGATGAGATTATGCGAGAACTGGAGCTACAATTTGGGCGTCCAGATTCAATCGCGCAAGCAGAAACTGGGAAGTTACGAGGATTAGCACGCTGTACAGAAGCACCCAGAGACATCTGCACATTCGCGAGCAAAGTGAGGGGAAGCGTCGTCACTCTTCGCGCCCTAAAGCGAGATCATTAATCTCTCGTCAACGCAGAGCTGCTACGACATCTCACCGACAAACTGCCAAACTCTATACGTGCCCAGTGGTATAGAATCTACACCGAAAAATATGATGAGTTTATTACCGAGCAAGCTCGCTTCTGCAGTGCATTTGCGCCTCCAGAAATTATAAACGAAGCACAAAGCAATCGTTCAGTACATAGAGCACACGCGGCCATTACTAAGCCGTCTCTGAAATGCAGAGTGTGCGAAAAGGAGGGTTATTACGGATCCGAATGTAAAAAAATTAAGGAAGAAGATATCAACAAAAGATGGGAACTTGCAAAGTAAAATAATTTATGTTTCCGCCGTTTACGTTATAGAAATCAGACATTTAACAGTGGTAGAGCCACGCGGCAGCTTTGCTGTTGCACGTATGGGCCGGCTCAAACCGGGGTAGTACCACGACCTCACAAAATACCGGCGTGAAGTGGAAGCTCTGCTTTCGCGTTTCGTCTGGTGAGTGCAGGTGGCCGGAGGCCCAAATCCCCCCCCATCAACATGGTAGCGTAATTAAATTATAGACTACCCCAGGAGGGTACCAGCACCCCTGGAGAATCCCTCGCTGAGCATCCACGACCATGTTTCTCTACTTCTGAGCGTGGGTGCTCAGGCTGCCCCGCGTATTTTGGGGGGGGGGGGCAAAATTCCGCTCAAGACTGCAACTGCTCGGGGCAAACGGAGCAACAAGACCAAGGCGACCCCTGCCACGCTGTCCGTGAATTTCTGCAATATCAGGGGATTTCACTCGAACCTAAACGCCGTCCACTACCATCTTGAGACGGCGAGGCCGGCTCTGCTCTTTCTGATCGAGACGCAGGTGTCTTCTCCGGCTGATGTTTCGTATCTATCCTACCCGGGGTACAAACTGGAACACTCCTTTGTGCCTCGGGCTGGAGTTTGCGTTTACGTCAGAGAGGACATCTGTTCTCGACGCCTCGGCAGACTTGAAGGTTCGGACCTGTCCATCCTTTGGCTACGCGTAGACAGCGACGACCATCCGCGCGTCTACGGGTGCCTTTATAGGTCCCATAGCGGTAATGCCGAAACAGACCGACTTGGTTGGATGGAAGAGAAACGACCGACCACGTCCAAATGGCTGCAGATTCGTTGCTACAGCAGATCCCCTCTGCAGAGATCGTGATCCTCGGCGACTTTAACGCCCATCACGTCGAATGGCTTGGTTCACGTTTAACCAATCATGCGGGGAGATCTGTTCATGATTTTGCCTTGGCATATGGTTTGACACAACTGGTTACTTCGCCTACGCGGATTCCAGATGTGGAGGATCATGCACCTTCCCTGTTGGACCTTCTGCTGACCTCTCACCCGGATGGATATCAGATTTCCGTTGACGCCCCTTTAGGCTCCTCAGACCATTGTCTTGTCCGGAGTGTGGTGCCACTCACGCTGAAATCGCGGTTCCATTATGCAGGCTGCCGCCGTGTTTGACACTATAGTTCAGCCGATTGGGATGGGATGCGGTCTTCCTTTGCATCCTACCCTTGGGGGGCGGGTTTGCTTCTCGCCGGACGATACCAACGTTGTTGCGGATTCTGTCGCTGATGTGGTACTTCAGGGTATGGAACTTTTTATTCCTTCCTCTGTGGTGCCCATTGGAGGCAAATCTCAGCCATGGTTTGGTCGCTCCTGTAAAATAGCATCATGCTATAAGCAGGAGTGCTACCAGGCCTGGGCTGACGCATCAGCGTCCCGGGATGTAAATACCAGCGCTCTAAAAAAGAAGTATAATTCCGCCTCTAGGTCCTTCAAAAGAGTCATTGCCAAGGCAAAGTCAGAGCACATAGGCAGAATTGGCGAGAAACTAGTTCGCCTTCCTTCTGGAACCCGTGCATTCTGGTCTCTCGCCAAGGCTGTTCAGGGGATTTCTGTCAGCCATCTCTTCCATCTCTGCACAGGGAGGACGACTCACTGGCCCATACCGCAAAGGAGAAAGCCGATCTTCTAGGCTCTTTCTTTGCGTCTAACTCGACTCTCGATGACGGGGGCAGTACGCCGCCGACCATCCCGTGGTGTGAGTGCTCCATGTCGGAAGTGCAGTTCATACAGCGCTCGGTTCGCAAAGCACTCCTCTCCCTGGAAATCCACAAGTCGAGTGGGCCTGACGGAATCCCCCCAATTGTGCTGAGGACGTGTGCTCCAGAGTTAGCACCGGTTTTAACGCGTCTTTTCCGGTACTCCTACTCCCTAGGCGTAGTCCCAAAATCATGGAAGACGGCTTTCGTCCACCCGATCCCTAAAAAAGGCGACCGCTCAGACCCGTCCAACTACCGGCCTATCGCCATCACCTCCTTGTTCTCCAAAACAATGGAGTCCATTGTAAACTGCCAGCTCATGAGGTACCTTGAGGATCACCAGCTGATTAGTGACCGCCAATACGGTTTTCGCCGTGGTCGGTCAGCTGGTGATCCTCTGGTCTACCTAACTCACAGATGGGCGGAGGCAGTAGAGTCCAAGGGGGAGGCATTGGCCGTTAGTTTGGACATTGCGAAGGCCTTCGATCGGATTTGGCACAAAGCGCTTCTTTCGAAGTTCCCCTCCTATGGGCTTCCCGAGAAATTTTGCGATTGGATCACCAGCTTTCTTGCAGATCGGAGAGTTAAGGTCGTTGTTGACGGTACAAGCTCCGATTACAAGCCTATTAATGCTGGTGTTCCACAGGGCTGCGTGCTATCGCCAACGCTATTTCTTCTGCATATCAATGATATGTTGCAAACCCGTAACATTCATTGCTATGCAGATGACAGCACTGGTGATGCTCTTTACATCGGCCGTCTCCGAGTGCCGGAATAAACTTGTGTCTGAAGTCCAGTCTTTGCTGAACAGAGTTTCGGATTGGGGGCGACTAAATCTAGTCCAGTTTAACCCCCAGAAGACACAAGTTTGCGCGTTAACCACTAAAAAGACCCCCTTTGTCGTATCCCCTCAGTTTCAAGGCACTCCCCTTGTTGCCTCAGCCAGTATTGGAATCCTCGGCGTCGACATATCGAGTGAAGTGCATTTTCGTGGTCACTTGGAAGGGAAGGCCAAATTGGCCTCTAAAAAGCTTGGAGTGCTCAGCAGAGCGGGACAGTATTTCATGCCGGCACACCGCCTGCAACTTTACAAGGCATAGGTTCGGCCGAACATGGATTACTGTCCCCATCTCTGGGCTGGGGCTCCCCAATACCAGCTCCTTCCACTTGACCACATCCAGCGCAGAGCGGCTCGAATCGTCGACGACCGAATGCTTTCCGATCGGCTCGATTCACTGGCATTGCGAAGAGATGTTGCATCTCTTTGCATTTTCTTTCGCATATACCATGGAGAGTGCTCTGAGGAATTGTTCGGATTAGTCTCAGCCGCCAAATTTCGTGAACGCACTACGCGGCAAACGTCCCGATACCATCCACACCATCTGGATGCTTGGCGGTCCACCACTGTACGTTTCAAAAGGAGTTTTCTTCCGCGTACAACCTTTCTTTGGAATAGTTTACCACCGGCGATTTTTCCGGACCGATACGACCTGGGGACCTTCAAGAAAAGAGCTTACTCCTTTCTAAAGGGCCGGCAACGCACCTGCAATTCCCCTGGTGTTGCGGTTAATCATGGGCGGCGGTAATCACTTGACATCAGGTGAGCCGCATGCTCGTTTGCCCCCTCTTCTATAAAAAAACACACATATGCAAAACCAATAAGTGTAGAATAGAAGGATGCACCGCGACACACAATCGACTTCTCCATAATAATACAAAGGGGAAGACTGAGGTAAAACAAAATGAACCTCAAGAAACCGTAGCTAACTCATTCGCTGTGTCAAAGCATCAAGCCTATTTAAAAATAATTCCTGTGCGAGTAGTTGGACCGGCGGGAGCTGTAAACACACACGCCCTGCTAGATGATGGGTCAACAGTTTCACCAATGGATGAAGAGATCGCCAAACAAATTGGAGCTACAGGGCCGTTGGACCCGTTTAACATCACCGCTATCGGGAACACTACCCTCGATTCGCCGGAATCCCGAAGAATTAAAGTTTCGCTGAAGAGTCTCCACAGCAAAAGGGTGCCATTCAGAGCACGCACGGTTGCAAGCCTAAACTTGGGGCCACAGACTGTGCGTGCAGCAGACATAGCCAAGTTAAAAGACCTAAAGGAGCAGCTAATATATGACTCCAGCAACCCAAGGATCCTAATAGGACAGGACAATTGGAGACTTCTGATAGCCACTCAAATCCGAAGAGGTCTGCCGCACCAGCCAATCGCCTCGCTCACAGAATTGGGATTGGTGCTACACGGGGCACACACTAAAGCCCCGTATCATATAAAGCGCGTCCACGCGGCCAATGAGTTGCACAAGAGCGAAGGGACTATAGATGATCAACTCCGCGAATATTTCGCGCTGGAATCTCTCATCATCAATCCGAGAAGACCAACTCCGATCCAGAGAAGAAATCTAAAGATATACTAAATAGCAGCACCCGTCAGTTACAAGACGGGCACATGGAAACAGCGCTTGTCTGGAAGAAAGAGGATATCGAGATGCCTGGTAATTACGAAACAGCAATAAAGCGGCTCGTTTCCATTGAAAGAAAATTAGATCGAGACGAAGGTCTAAAAACTTCACCTTAAGAAAATGGGTTTCCAACGCACCAGAAGTTGTAAAAGAATTAGAACCTGACCATGAAGCATCTGAGTCAGTCGATCTGGACAACAAGGGAACCGACGAAAAGATACTCGGATTAATCTGGAAACCGGGTACCGATCAGCTGAGCTTCAATCTAAAGCTTGCTCGACTTCCAATCAATTTTCTGCAAAAAACTCCAACCCCTCCGCGACTTTCATGGAGGAGTGTGGGAACGTCTCATACGATGCGTGAAGACGGCACTATACACCGTCCTTCATGAGAGACATCCGCATGAGGAAGTATTAGCCACGCTGTTCTGCGAGGTGGAGTACACAGTAAATAGCAGACCATTGACTCACATCTCACTCATCACTCCAAATCACTTCCTTTTTACGAGACTGCCGACACCTGGAGAATTTGATGTAAAGGATATGAATAGCAAAATACACTGGCGACGCTCCCAGATACTCGCTGACATGTTCTGGCAGCGTTGGGTCCGAGAGTATCTACCGGAACTTCAAAACCGGCGTGAGGCTCATGGGCGAGGTCCCAATCCCCAGGTGGGCGACCCAGTCCTCATAGCTGACGGCTAGTTACCTCGTAACACCTGGCCACGAAGGAGGGTTCAAGCTGTTTACCCCGGTGCGGACGGACAGATCCGCACTGTGGAGGTACGCACAGCAAACGGCCTAATCAAGAGGCCAACCAGGAAACTCATGCCGCTGCCGAAGTAGAAGCAACGTCGCTCACCGAAATTGATGCAGCGCCGCTGTGAGAAAATCGTCGCGACGCTGCACAGCGCGACGATTTTCTGATCTGAGAGATGTTCGCGACGGCCTAACAACGATAAGAAACAAAGTAATAAAGAATATTGTTTTTTGTATTAATAATGAAATTACCGACAAAACTGGGTGAAAACGTGTTGTGTAGCATGTTTATAACTCTTAGTATATTTGTATAGAATTTCGTTTTGATAACAAGTGATGTAAACAACTTTTATTGTATTAAGAAAAATTGACCAATCGAAGCGCGCCTTATCGTAGAACTCTCTAGAAGTTTTTAATTAATTGCGTAATAGTTCATACTAAAAATAATGAAAATAATTTTATGTTCTAAAAGAGTTGTAAATATGACATTGAATTAGCATATGGCTTATATATTTAGAAAGTGTAGGAATATTTTGCATAATTAAACGCATTTGGTAGTTATAGAAAAATCAATGAATTAATGTACTCAAATATTATGAAAATTTGAGAAGTTTCGTTTAATAACTTTTTACAATGTTAGTATTTTGAGTAACCTTTATGATATACTAATAAAGTACCAGATTACCGATTTGATGATGTATAGCATGTTAGTGTAACAATTAGTTTTGTATAGAAAATATCGTAATTTATGCCATTTGCATAGTGAAAAGTTTATGCAATAAAGAGGCAAAACGGAAAATGGCAAGCGGCTCACTGTAAAGTATAGCCAAAGTCTACCTTAGGGGCTTTGGACCCGGTAGTAGTAGTAGTGTGAAGAACTACCAGTGACAAGCAGTAGTATCCGGTAGTAGCTGAAGTGACTAGTAACAGTATATAGTGAATAGTGAAAGTGTTAGCTAGCCGAAAAAGGTCGTAACTGATATTCGCATTTACATATAGTGAAAGTGGTAACTGATATCCGCAGTTACACAAGTGATAAAATCAGCTAGTTTAGTTGATAATAACTTTTTGAACGATTAGTTAGTAGTAGTTAGAAGCAGACTCTAAATTTTCTGAATGACTGTGATCTATTAAATGTCATTCTGAAAAAGTCATAAATCTTAAGAACTCACAACGCATCGCTTATGAAAAGCCTCAAAAACGGCATCGTACAATAAAATCCACACATTCATTCATAATCAAATTATATCCTCAAATGCCTAGGTACTCGAAAAATCCTTGCATTATACGCATAATGTCATTTTATTTATTGAAAACAACAGTACATGTAACCACTTGAAGAAATTGACTAGAGGAAGAACTAACTCAAAAGCCTTTTGCATTTCACTAAATGTACTTATCTAAACTGCAGCATGTATGTTAGGTACTGTACTAATTACGAGTAAAAGAACTAAGTAATAAATAGTGGCCGAATTGATACATATGAATACATAGACAACGTCGAGAGAGAAAACGAAACAGAATGGATACGCGTAAAATGTAAAACTTTTATATTATTTAGTCCGTGTAGTTTAGTAGTTTGTTGAGATGTGGTACGAAATGTCAAAGCTAAAATGTTTTACTGTAGTAACAGCCACAGTAACAGTTTATTGATAAATTAATTTTTTCTGTCATAATTATCAATCGAATTACAGACTAAGGAGGTTAGTAAATCAAATCGAAACATTTGACATTCCGATCTAGGTTTAATCGGTACGTGTCAACAGATCCTTGAAAATCGGGACGTCCCGCACAATTCGGGACACCTGGCAACACGAATGTGTATAATCTGTGCTTGTGCCTTGCACTTTGTATGGAGTAACTGTCAGTGGTTTTGTAATCACCTATTGAGTTTAAATTGCTTTTACTTTCGATTATTGGTTTGTTGTAGTGATTGTTGAGTTTGGTTATTTAAAATGCCAAAACGAACAAAAAAATGTTAAGGAGAGTCAAGCGGTGGCGTTAGTCATTCGTTTTCGGGATTAATTAAAGCGAACATAATAAAATGGCGGAATAAACATAAAGTTAGCTAAAGTTAGAGCCAATATACATCCCACTCCTGGGCACAGGCTTCCTCTCATTTCTGAGAGGAAAATAGTTCGCCGCGCTGCCCAATACGTATTGGAGAACTTCACATGTCTTCGAAATATATATATTTTTTTATTTCTCATATATGCAGGTTTCTTCACGATGTTTTCCTTCACCGCCGAGCACATGGTAAATCAGCACTTAAAATTGCAATTAACAATTTCATTGGTGCCGGCGGGGATCGAACCCGGTTTGCTCGGGTATTGTGAATTTTACAGCTAGCGTTAACCCTCTGAGCTACCACAGCTCCTCCACGAAATAAATATAAAATAATTTAATTTATTTTTCTTAATTTTACCACTTTATCTATTTATTTATTGTAGTACATGAGTCGTAAGCTACTTAAAATTTAATATACGTTAATATGATAGTATTGCACCACACATACTAAAATATAATTATTTACTTATGTTTCTCGATTGTATATGCTTGACAGTTTTTACGTCCTATTATGACACAAATCTCCAGTAAGAAAAAAATACTCCTAGTAAGCGTAATACATAACTGCGAACGCAAGTGAAATAAATTATTAAATTTACTACGTGTTCAGTGTTGAAGGGAAACGTCCTAAGGAAACCTGCATGCCTGAGAAATAAGAACAAATATCTTTCGAAGACGTGACGTTTGCCAACACGCGTTGAAGCACCTCTCAGACATGAGAGGAGGCCTGTGCCCAGCTGTGGGGCGTAAATTAATAGTCTGTAACTTTTATCAACCGAAAACACTCCTTGTTACGCTTGCTATTATATATATTTTCCGTAGTACTCCGGAAACCTCGATAGCGTGATTGTTAGGGTTAAAAAACAGGTGTTTCATTTGTAGCATTTTCAGCAGATTATTCTTATATAATTTTTAAAGTGTGTTGTGGTTTTTTTTTAATTTAATTCCATACATGTTATTAAAACGTCAAAATAGTTTTACTACTCTGTGGGCTCCGCAGTCATCAGTAAATTGTCAATTTTTTTACAATTTTTGTTGAATTAAATAACAAATTAATACAAAGAAAATATTAAAGTCTTATTTTCTTTGTTTTAATTTAAATTAAATTTTAATTACAATTAATATATAAAAATCACTAACAGTGATATATAATAAACCACTCATAGTGAAAGTATTAAAAAAAAGACGTGTGGCACTCGGGGACTGCCGCGGTAAAGCTATTGCATAGCATTTTGTATCAACTTATGCAATTATAATTATTTATTTATTTTATTTATGCAGTATTTCTTTTTCTTTGATATTAATTCAAGTTACACTTTTTGAGCGTGGTGACCGATAAGAAAACAATTTTTTTCTTTTATTAAATAAATAAATAATAAATGCACTTTGTTCATTCATATTCAAAACACTTTATACACAAATTTTACAAGTACAGCTATTCACTGTTATACATAAATACCTATACATCTATATACTTTTGTTGAGCCACATGGTGGCGGTGTAATAGAACCATGAGCCATCACCCCTTTGGGTCCCATGGGTGTCGTAAAAGACGATAACAGTCACCGACAGAAAAATTTTATGGCTTCCGACAGATGGCATAAAGCCAATGCCCATCTTGTTTACACCTATTTAATTTACATAAGAATTAAAATACTCGGACCGGCGAGGAGCAGCAGAACAACAGAACATGATATGCTTAAGAAGAGAAACGAAACTGTTCGGTATTAGAAATTAGACATTTCCATCTTAGTCCTCGGAGGTGACTACGCGTCTACATTTTGATTTTTAATCGATAACTGATGTAGATATCTATGGGCGACAGCATCCACTTACAAGTTAATGGACTGTATGCTTATTTGTCACCCTTACTCTATAAAAATATATAAAAACCTACTCCACTATTAAAAAAACTTAAATTTTTGCAGTAATATTTTACGATTTTATTTCGTAGTGCTGAGCTCTCGCAACGCGGCGTACGTCCACCTAGCAACACGATGCGCCCCGCACTGAATTCGTGGACGAATGCGGGGGTGATATAGACGCAGTATTTAATCGGGACGCATTTTTAATTTATTATCATAAAATAATACATATTTCTAAAAAGTAACCAAACCAAATTATTTTATTTTGTATTGCAAAGCAGTAGATAATTCTTTTTATATTCCTTTGATAAACAATGAAGGAGTAAAGTGGTTTCATCTCAACGATTTGGAGGTGATTTGGGTATTTTTTTATTTATTATGTGACACCGATAGAAAAATTATGGCTAAACCAAATTACGTATCAGATCATGTAGATTACTAGCTATTTTTTTCATATGTAATTTCTCTGTAAGTGTCGACGAAAAGTTGGTTCATCTGCACGCTTTTTTTCAAGCTTTTTGTGAGAGAGCAGCCTTAATAATAAATGCACTTTGTTCATTCATATTCAAAATTTCAAAACACTTTATACATAAACACCGTGTCGAAGACTGAGGAAAAGAAACGACGTTAGACCATCGTTAGACAATGCACGGCCTTCAAGCCACACCTCCGTGCCCGTCGGAGAGCGTGAGGTTTTTTTCGTTACGAAATTTCTGGATTTTCCCGCACTCAAGGCCCGCGATAGAAGCTATGCAATAGCTTAAAAATATTAATTTAATTTAATTATTAAATTAAATTAATACTATCACTATTAGTTTAGTACAAAGCCTTTTTTGTTATTTTTATTTATTTATTGATACGAAAAACTTTACAGACTGTTACTTCTTACACTTCTGGCATTACATACATAAAACATAAACATAAACACTCACGCCTGTCACCCAGAGGGGTAGGCAGAGACTACAGACTTCCATTTGGCACGATCCTGACACACCTCTCTCGCCTCCTTCACATCCGTACACCTACGCATACATGCTCGTCGGTTAAGGGTACTCCTAATTTGGCCCGTTTTCAATAAATCGCCAATTTTCTCGATAAATTTTCGCCTAGGACGTCGCTTTCCGACTCTGTCATTCACTTCTGTAACATAAATTTTCTTTGTCACTCTTTCCTCATTCATTATTTCCACATGACCAAACCACCGAAGCATTCCTTTCTTAATCCTGGTCACAACATCATCTTGCAAACCACACTCTTCTCTTATTACACAATTTCTTACCCTGTCATTCATATTCAGCCCTAATATAGTCCTTAACAACCGCATTTCTACTGCGTTCATTCTACTCCCCTGCTTCTTCTGCCACACCCAACTTTCACTACCATATGTTAAAGTAGGGACCAACACAGCATTGTGAATTGTCATACGTGCCTTTTTCGACACATTTTTACTTTTCATAATAGAGTGTAGGGCCCCATTTATTCTATTTCCTACATTCACTCGTCGTTCTATATCCTTATCACATCTCCCATCCCTGCTAAATATGGGGGATAAGCCGCTCGCGTCCGTAGGCTTTGACCACCTAATCCTAGGCCCACCCTACACGTGTCCCCCGGGTGGTACTAAATGAGCGACAAGCCGATAGCACAGACTCGGCTCCTCGCCGTGGTAGCGGCCTAAAATATGCTATCCCATATTTCACACTATGAGGAAACAAACAAAAGAAGTGACCCCGAGTTCCCGGCGCCCCTTTAATGGGGCAGGGGTGCGAAGAATCTCCGGGAGGAAAACCGGCGACGAGGTTCGCCACCCGTCACGTTCTGTCTCCCGGAGGGGCGAAAAGTGGATTGCAGAGGCCCGTCTTCTGGCATTAATTTGACAGAAACAAAGAAAGTGGTAAATTCGAGTTAAAGAAAACATACATAACTAATTCCATTTTTTTGTAAATTTACTGCTAAAAAAATTAAGGTTCAATTACTCTTCATTTACTCGAAACCTGTTGAATCAGGTTCAAAGTTTTCAGACCCCTTGTTAAATTAAAAATAAATAATTTATTAGTTAAACAAGTTACACTAGGATCGTTTGCCAATATTGAGCGAATTTGTTAACCCTAACTATTTAATTATTGAACTTTGACCTTTATGTACTCTCTGCGGGCTTCGAAATGTTTTACTTAATACTTGTTTTGAACTGAAATAAATTTAATACAAAGTGGTTGGTTACTTTGTATTATATGTACGTCAAAGGATCGTTTAATCATTTAACATACTCACTACTACATATTGTAATAAATTTGGGTGAGTTTAATGTTAAAGTTTATGCTATAACTGTATGCTGTTGTATATTACCCGAAAACTATAGCATAACAAAAATTAAAACGACAATTTTATCCGGGCTCATTTCTTTTCTGTAATCTAAATTTAATTTAGTAAAGTAGGGATCAAAATATAGTACATTTTTATTATTATTCTAAGCCAGTGATTAACTACATTCCCACATGGTAAGTGGTGATATAGCATTGAGCTATTACGAGGGCGGCACTGAAAATTTCGGGAATCAAGGAAGTGACACAACATTACTATTTAAAAATGTATTTATTGCTTTTCGAAGTATTCTCCGCGAAATTGGACACATTTTTCCATACGATGGAACCAATCATTGAAGCAACCATTCCATTCGGAAGTTGGGGTCTCCAACATGGCCGTTTTGTAGGCGTCCACAGCTTCTTCAGGTGATGAAAATCTCTGTCCACGCAATTTGTTCTTTATTTTAGGGAAAGTATAGAAATCATTAGGGTTTAGGTCGGGGCTGTACGGCGGATGGTCTAATAATTCTTTGTTTTCTTGCTCTAAAAACTCTTTTGTTCCGTGTGCGGTGTGAGAACTCGCATTGTCGTGATGGAGGATGATGCGGCGGTTGCAGTTCTCTTTACGGAGTTCAGAAACGACCTGTCGCAAACAAATGCTAGCATACCATTCTACATTAACCGTTATTTGTCCCTGAAGAGGAATAGTCGTAACATGGCTGGTTTTGGAGACAAACGTGGCCACCATTTTTTTTTGCAATACTCCGTGAACGATCAATTTTTGTTGGCTTTAACTCATTTCCGAACATCCAAATTCGTGACTGGTTTTTTATTTCGGGTTCGTACACATATATCCAGGATTCGTCACCTGATACGATGTAGTATACAGCATTTGAGGATCCTGCGTAGAATCTTTCGAGAGTTCTGACGCACCAAGTAACGTAAGCTGCTTTTTGCTCTTCACAGAGCGAATGCGGTATCCATCGGGAAAACAACTTTTTTACACCTAATTGTTCTTGTAAGATTATTTGTATTTGACTCTTGCCAATATCTAAAGTTGCTTGAATTTCGCGGTATGTCACATGTCGACTTTGACGGGGATCATCACTGAGCTTGACACGTCCACGTTGAAATTCAGCAAACCAGCGATAAATTGTGATTTTGGATGGGGCTTCATCACCAAATGCAGAAATCATCCGTTTAACACACTGTTTTTGTGTTAAACCATTTCGAAAGTCATAATAAATCATCGCTCTTGAATTTTCTCGAGTCAATTCCATTTTCTCAACGACTAAACAAGTTTGACAAAACCTTGTGACAAGACCGAGAATCTTTTTTTTAATAAATAAATGGTGTTCGATTTTTAAAACCAAGGAGTTTTTAATTAAAAAGATTTTAATATAACAGGAACAGTGGAAATATTCCATTCCCGATACTTTTAGTGCAGCCTAGGTAGGTATGTACTACGCAATAGAAGCGACACTGTTTTTAGTTACGCTGTCGCTGTCCCATTTAATTGCGGCGTTATCGCCGCACTTTGCTCAGTGCGTCGCTAGGCGCTAGTGAGTTAACGTGTTGGCTGATTATATAAAGAAATCTCTTGATAAAAATATTCCATGGTGTGTTTTTTAAATATTGTACATATAATTCGAGCAATTTTAGCAAATACCAAGGAATAACTTTTAATCGCCGAATAAGACAATTAATAAAAAAAGTGTTATACATTAATAGTAAAATAAATTATTCCTAAGCCACCATCTCGTGACATGGAATATAATTTAATTATTAAATTATTTTGTCCAGATACGACATTTATGTGGGTACTTAAGTAGACATTTTTTTTGTAGAAATGAATATAATTATATCTAGGCAAAAATGTTTATATTTAAATTTTCTCATTATTCTTTTATTTTATTTTTAGGTTTTCACGTCCAACTCATAGTGGAATAAATTCGTCTAATTTTAACTCCCGTGTGGCATTTATGAACAATTCTTATTCTAATCTAAATAAATATATTTGTAATTTAAATGTTATATTAAAGAGTTTTGTTAAATATACATTTAGTATGTTTTTTATATTTGACATAGTTACCTTCTAAAATATTCAGATAATAATGTCATTAAAATGTAATTGTGAATATCATGTAAATTGTAAAATATTATGTAATAAGTATATCAAAGTAATAGTGCATATAAAATACAAAATTAAAGTAAAAAAGTAAAAGTAAAGTTACAGCCTATATACGTCCCACTGCTGGGCACAGGCCTCCTCTCATTTCTGAGAGGGTTTTAGGGCAAGGAATAGTCCGCCGCGCTGCCCCAATGCGTTTTGGCCAACTTCACATGTCTTCGAAATATTTTTTATTTTATTGACATGCAGGTTTCCTCACGATGTTTTCCTTCACCGCCGAGCACGTGGTAAATCAGCACTTAAAATTGCAATTAACAATTTCATTGGTGCCGGCGGGGATCGAACCCGGTTTGCTCGCGTATTGTGAAATTTACAGCGAGCGCTAACCATCTGAGCTACCACGGCTCAAAATTAAAGACAACTTAAAAAAAAATTACGCAATAAAATTTACCTAATTAACTATAAAATCTATTACTACATACTGAACATTCTACCTCCATGTTTATTCTATGATAAAAAACCAACCGTGCATGTGCCACACTACTCTTTACTGCGCATGCTCGCAGACATGACTAGCGCACATTTTTTGTTTTAAATAGCTGTTCTAGTACGTAAGTACATATTACTTCAATGTGATATAGCCTAAGATAGTGAGACGCACCGACTTAAAAAAATCTATTCACTCTTGCTTTGAAGATGAGAGATGCTAGCAACATATTCTACTCCTTTGCTGTACGCATGATGTACAATATAGCAAACCGTTTGTTTCGAATGCCTGGTAAGTCTGCAAAGAAAGGGTGGAGACTGGCCGAACATCTGAATGTCCGATGGTGGAAGGGAGAGGGAGGAATAAAGTTATGCAATTCCTGCACACACTTTCTGAAATGCAATATGTAGAAAATCGAAAGCTACTAAGCTACTTTGCACCTATGTCCGAAATTAATAAGATTGGTTTTAACCGGATTCGATTTACTAATAAGCCTCTTAGCAAGCCTTTTCATTAAGTCTAAAGCTGCTGGGTGGCATTTTGCAGCACCAGCCCATAATATGTGGAAGCAATACTTCATGCACGACCGGACTTGCGCTATAAATAGAGTAAGCAGCTATCCTGAAGTGAAGTACCGCCGCACTTTTGCAAGTATTCTTAGCTTCCTTTCTCAATGCTTTACCCTTGTACTCAATGAACCACCTGAAGTTTAGGTTTGATAATATCTCAAACCCTAACGAATGAAGGCGGTCGGTTTATTCCAGTGATACATTTCGGAAAGAAGGAGCCAAGGAAAAGGCTCCTTCTTTCCAAAGGCAAGTGAAGTGACTCGCTTATGTTTTGCAGGCGTTGAACTTCATAAGATTGACATTGACATATTTGGAGACTGCTTGTAGCCTTTTTTGGGGGTTTGATTTGATCCCGACTGGTCCGAGCAATTAGTTGACTCCACAAATATGTTGTCGTCTGCATGCCTATTCATATATATCGGACATAAGCATAAGGATTACAATCCAGCATTCTTTATCTTTCAATTTACTTCATCAATCCAGCGGGATCCCGTAGCATCCCGCAAAGGTTATAGCATTTTTTTTTTGGAATATGAATATATTAAAAATTATATAATTTAAAAATATTTTACTGCACCTAATATTCTAATTATTTGACTGTTTATGTATTAATAAAAAGTTCAAAAACAATAACAGTTATCAACATTTGGTAATTGTGTAGAATTTGAACTCTAGTTAACTATAAATATTACTTCTAGTCTTTATCTGAGGCAATTGTAATCAGTTTTCTTTATTCAGAGATTTAGAATATATATTCATAACTAAATTCAATTAGTTTATTAATTGTCTTAATGTTTCTTACTAAAACAAATATTTAAAAAAAATTATGATGATCCTAGGATGAGCAGCCATCGACGACGACTCGGGGAGATCATTCACTCAGAAAATCTTTTACCCATTCAATCAGGCCAGCAGATAAGCCGTACGCTGAAAGCTTACCCAAAAGGCTGGCGTGTCAAACTCTGTTAAAAGCCTTTGAGACGTCAATGGAAACAGCAAGTGCTTCCCCACTGTTCTCGAGTGCCTCGTACCCATATGTGAGTTACGTCAATATCAAATAGCGAGGTTGTTTCGTTTGTTAAGATTACATGAAAAAGTCAGTATATAAGAATTAGGATTCAAGAATACATACCAACAGAATATTTGTATAGGCAATGATTGTTTCCCGGACTGGAAAATGTTTCATACAATTTTACGTTACAAATCTAATCATTCTAGTTCAATGCTCAGAGTTAACAGAAATTTCTTTAGAGTTGCTCCAAATGTGTGCAAATCAAAGTCAACTGACTAGTAGTATATCAAATAAAATAGACGAATATTCTGAAAACAGTCTCGGAAATAGAAGAGTTCTGGCTTTAATTCGATTTCCCATGCCGTTATTTTATTCCGCATAGTAAATATTTGTTTGATAGAAATAAAATAGCACTTTACATATTATAACAGGTCAATATCAAACTACTTAAAAAAGTAGATATTATATTAACTTAAAGAAAATCAAGTTAATATAAACTAATAAATAGATAGGATTGTAATATATACTACGACGAGTATAAGTTGGCGACTCAGAAATTTTTGATATTTATGTAAAAAGGTCTTAAGATGAACATGGACAAAACAAATATCATGTGTAATGTCCATATCACACCTATGCTACCTGCATGTTGTTGGGAGCGCTAAGCTGAATGTTGTTAACGAGTACGTTCACCTGGGACAAATAGTCTAAATAGGTAAGTGCAATGCGCATTTAGCAAATATGGGAGATACGATAAGGATGTAGAACGACGAGTGAACGCAGGAAATAAAGTAAATGGGGCCCTACACTCTAGCGTGAAAAGTCAGAATGTGTCAAATAGGCACGTATGGCAATTCATAATGCTGTGTTGGTCCCTACTTTAACGTATGGTAGTGAAACTTGGGTGTGGCAGAAGAAGCAAGAGAGTGGAATAAATGATGTAGAAATGCGGTCGTTAAGGAGTATGTTAGGACTGGATCTGAATGACAGGGTGAGAAGTTGTGTGATAAGAGAAGAGTGTCGTTTGCAAGATAATTTTGTGACCAGGATAAATAAAGGAATGCTTTGGTGGTTTGGTCATAGGGAAACAGTGACAAAGCAAATTTATGTTGCAGAAGTGAACGGTATAGGCGGAAAGGGACGTCCTAGGCGAAAGTTTATCAACCAAATTGGCGATATATATTGAAAACGGGCCAAATTAGGAGTACCCTTAACCGACGAGCATGTATATGCGTAGGTATATGGATATGGAGGAGGCGAGAGAGGTGTGTCAGGATCGTGCCAAATGGAAGTCTGTAGTCTCTGCCTACCCCTCTGGGTGACAGGCGTGAGTGTTTATGTAGGTAAGTCTAACTTCGACCGAGAGGTCAATCGACGAATGCAACTCGGCTGGGCAATATTTGGAAAATTACGACTTATTTTCTCGTCAGGTATACCTCAAAACCAGAAAACTAGATTCTACGACCAGTGCATGTTGCCAGTGATGACTTACGGATCTGAAACGTGGTCCTTCAATGCCGGCCATATAGGGACGCTCAAGCTTGGGGATTCTCTGCGTGATAAACTTAGAAATGAGGATATCCGCAGTAGAACCAGAGTAACCAACATAGCCCAATGGATTAGTAAGCTGAAGTGCCAATGGGCAGGCCATATAGCTCGAAGAACCGACAACTGATGAGGAAAAAATATTCTCGAGTGGCAGCCTCGTACCGGTAGGCGTAGTTTAGAGCGACCCCCCACTAGATGGTGTGACGACCTGATAAGACATGCAGGACGTCGATGGATGCAGGTGACTCAGGACCGTGATTTGTGGCATTTCTTGCGGGTGGTCTATGTTCAGCAGTGGACTTGTGAAGTGCTGTATTGATGATGATGACTCATGTATAGATGCATCTATATATGTGTACATATGTAGGTGTGTTCGCTTAAAAATGTACTATTATTATTATTATTTCCAAATAATATATCTTATGTTTCTAATTCTTTCCTCACTCACTTTTTTTAATAGAATAAGGGTCACTTCTCTGAATATTTTTCTTTAACTTTTAGCTTTATGTAATATATGACCATCTGCGAAGTCAATATTAGGCTCTATTTGAAAATCAATACGCTGCGCTCATTTAGTACAGTAGCAGTTAGCTGAAATAGAGACCTAATTTGACTTCACACAATTCCTGTTCTTTGTTTTTTTTTATAATTCGCTTTTTTTTTCTTTGTGATATCAAATAAAGTTTTCTTTCTTTCTTTTTTCTTTATGACTTACCGTCTTTACGTTTTGAAGAATGTATAGCTGTACAGATATCCTCCTACATATATTTCACTCATATTCCATGAATAGAATTTTGTGATTCTGAGTATAAGATACGCAACTTTTGTCTTTTTGCACTTCCAATATTCGATTAGGCGTTCATCGCAGCTCTTCCTCGTGGTAACGGTGTTCTTTTACCAGAAACGTCATGTCTGTAATGTATCCACTAAGGAGGACAATGACTCGTAAGTGGTCCCGAGAGATCGCTTTTTTAACTAAAAATTCTTACACCCAGTATCCTGTATAGTTTACATACATGAATTTCACAAGGGATAAGCATCAAGACCAGAAACAATTATTTGTAGGCCATACAAATACTAGTTCTATGCGGGATTTGAATCCACGGCTCTCAGTGTGGCAACTCGTTGCTAAGTCACTGCGTCATGGGGCCGTCAGTTTGTGATAGCACTGTGAGGGTGCTGGAGGTAATAACTGCTACCTTCGGAGCGTAATTCAAATCGAACAAAGCGATAATAAGGTACGGGTTCCGGTTCAACTGAGACTCGGGGCCCCTCATATAAGCTGATGGTGACCTCCGTAGAATTTTGATCGGTAGGAGTCCAACATAACATTAGTAGCCCCCGCAGTGGAAGAGATGGTTGCTCCTCCGGTTATAGGTCCTTCCTCTTTCTTTAGAAGAGATTATCCTATAAATATCCCAGCGTAACTTGTCTATCTTTATTTACAGCTCCAGGATCTTCTCGTTGGTCAATTAAAACAACTTATGTACAATTTTCTGAAGTAGAAAAGGAAACTGGTTATATGTTCATTAGCGCCACCACTGAGAATGAGTTACTGGATTCGACTCTCGAGTCAGGCCAAAATCAGTTATTGTTTTTCCTTTCAAATTATTCTCAGTGGTAGCCCGGAATCAGAAATATGGCGGTATTTTACTCCAAAACCCTATTTTGTTCCGAAAAACACTTTAGTTCAGTCCTGCATCGCCTAGATGTCGTTTTTTTAAATATATAATAAGGGCGACAAACGAGCAAACAGCACAACTTGATGGTAAATAGATGCTGTGTCCCATAGACTTCTACATTTATCCTCGATTAAGAACCAAAATGTAGATATGCTGTCACACCTGAGGTCAAAGATGCCACGTTTCCAGTAAAAATGGTCTCCAGTTCTCTACACTCACTAAAAGCGTGGTCCTACCCCCACACACTCGAGCCAACTCGTTCGTGCTACAACTATAATATGTAGCTGCAGTGTGTCTCTGCCATGTCTCCCTTTAGACTGGTCACTGTCACTGAAATTCGCTTTGGATGACATTATTATAATCTTCGTATTTCGTGTCGTAATTTCGTTGTCTTCTACAGTTCCATGGTTGTCATCCATTATTAAATTGTTTCGTAAATTATTATACTAGTACAACAAACTATTCTAGTATTGTTTTGTTATTATATTGTTATTGTGTACTTAATTTTTAGCATTAATCTAGAGCTATGTGTTAGAAAGGAGCCGTCTTGTATTAGTATACATCCTACGAGACCAAGAAAAAAACCAAGTGCGACTTTTTTTGAAAAAAAAACCGTTTACTATCATATATTATTTTACAGAATTAACTACACGAAAAAAAGTAGTAACTTAATAGCGATCACTTCAATCCCAGGGGTTATTAATTCCTTAATATTATAATAACCTTTTTTTATAAAATCTTAGTTTAATAAAATTTAGAAATTTGTCAAAGGACAAATTTTGAATAATTTCTGGGATTTTATTATAAAAGCGTATAAATCGCCCAGGAATGAATTACTGATTATGTGAAGTCGAGTAATTGGTACTAATAGCTTGCGTTTGTTTCTTATTACAAATTGGGTTAACTTTTATAATAAATATGATTATCTTTTATAAATAACTATGTTTTATTTTAAGGAGATTTGTTGTTTTATTGAACTTACAATTCAATTTAAAAATTGTTATAAATTACGAGGCATTCACAATAGAATTCATGTGAAATGAAACAATGGGAAATCATAATAATTCATTCTGTTGACAAAGTATAAGAATAACTGAAGGTGTGCGTGACGTCGGTGCTAAACAGTCAAATACACTGGAAGTATGAAAAATGTACAACTGAAATGAATACAGCGAGTGACTGCACGAAATCGTAAATCATGTAGAGTCACATTGTTAGGTTCACTCCATATTTTTATCCATGCTCATATTAATGAAATGTTAGGCTTAATTCCTTTTTAGATTTTTTTATCCATAAGCTCCTATAATAATTAATATTATAATAAAGCTGACTTAGACATTATTTCATTATTTATTCTAGCTCCTAGATGTCGATTTTTACTTTTAATTAGGGTTAATTATTTATGCCTTTACTTTTACCCTTTTGACTGAAATATCACGATCTCAATGTCATCTAAATAAAATAATATCCTCCCCTATTTCGCCAAACCAAAAATAAAAAGAACAAAACATACAGTGTAATTGTTTATCTCCTACTTTTTTAAGTTAACTAAAATATTGAAATAAAAATAAGAACGATCTCGTCGAGCTAACGCAAATATAAGGCCTTATCTATGTTTTGTGATTTCGGCATCCTTGTTTCACAAACTTCCAAACCGAACAACTCCCCTAGGATTTGATTGTGCTAATTAACGACATTTCAACTGGCTATAAAGGGACAATGCGGCTTACAAGCATTTGATTTCGCTGCAATAACCAGTTAATCATCTCTATAAAACACGGTATGATTTTTATGTATGTTATATGTTATTACTTTCTATTTCAATTCACTGATTCAAAATACATTGTCCAAAACTGCAAATGGATTTTAATATCATAATTGACATCTGATCTGATATTATATAAAAAATATTCTCAAATTAATTTATATAAAAATATTATCTCCTATGTGTGCAAACACTCGCACGCGTGTGTCTGAGTTTTATGTATTTTATCTATATTATGATCCTAGCCCACATTATTATTTACTAACTTTCCGTTTGGCTGGTAGAAAATGCAGTATGGTATTAAGTCCGCTAGTAGTATTTTAATGTATTAAATTAAAAAAAAACATTATGCTTATTCATTAATTACTACAATTCACTGGACAATTAAGAATCACTTAAACAATTTAGAGCTTGTTATACTAACTTTATTTTTATTACCAGTGCCATATTTCAACGAAGATAATGAAATAGGAAATATTTAGGAAAGGGTAAGACGCCATCTTACACCCAATCTCTCTCTACGCAGAACACTTCTTCTCTGTAAACGGAAGAGTCAATATATTGTTTTATTCACTAGAAAGGAGACGGGGATTTCTGGGCCCAATTTGTAATAAGTTATAACATGGATTAAAAAAGCGTTATATTTTTCCTCTTTCAAAGTATAAAAAATTAGCCTAATTCACAACCTGAAGACGAGAAATCTTAAAAATAAATTTAGGTCACGAATAAAACAAGAAATCGATTACTTCAATCGATTAGTGTGAATGAGTTTTAACAATTAAACATTAAAACAACTTACAGCAGATAATTGATTCAAGTCAAAGATATTTTAGTAATTATATAAGTTTAAAATTATATAAGTAAAAAATAAAATATCAACATAATAAAAATAAATCTTAAAATCGATTCTCGTTTACCGTTCGATTTATAAGTTATTACTTGTGTTTGCCAACTGTATTTTTAATCTGTGCTGACAGTGACAGCTTCTACCTGACTCAATCTATGTATCTATGATCAGTGATCACTCGTCTCGTATCTTTTTAGTCCGTATGCGTTTTGAGTGTGTTTCTGTGTTTCCCGTTATTTTATTGATTTGTATTACTCGGCCACTGCTTTCTTTTTACGGACTTCTGATCTTACTTAAATTTGTTCGACCCTTGCTATCATATCGGACTCTGATAATCTCGCTTCACAGTTTGACTTTGGCTTTGTATTGTGGATTTTACGGTCTGGATTTTATCGACTGGATATTGACACAATGGATTGCTGTGTGAATGGTAATTGTAATTGAGGACGAATGAGAGATAATTGTAAAAGTGTTTTTTTAAACGTCACCTAACCTTGTCCATTTCTCAATCTATTACAATAAATACTACAATCAATTTGCAGTCATGAGTAAAGTTCCCCAACGTTTCGTTGCTAATAACTAAATCACGTGAGTAATCGCTTAAACTTAAGGTTAATACCGAATCCTTTCACGTAGCATACGTCTTCCAATGCAATATGAATAGTTACATAAAGTTGCTCTTTCTTATACTTATCTCAGTGAAATTTGTACTTCAGATAAACGCCGAACTATCAGCAACAGTTTGGATAACTATGGCTCCATTATTGACATCACTTTTTCATCTTTCATATGCAAAGTAATTATTAGATTTTATTCCTTGGTCTTCTGTACAATTTTAAAATACGAATAAAATATAATACAATACTAAAGCATTTCGGAAAACAGCTTGTTTGTGAGGTTGAAAAGCGTCAAGTCTTCGTGCAAGATTATACGTAATACCCATCGATAATAGCACGCACAACACAGACGGGAAACCGGTCAGTGGTTGTTCAATAGACCTTACCTGCGGAACAAATTTCTAACTTCTTCTCCATGCCTTCGGAGTAGTACCAACATATTAATACCGGAATTGATCCGCTTCTCATTTATTACGTTGTTTCCCATTTTTTGCGATTATTAAAGTGCTAGAGGGCCATTCTAATGTAACTCAGACTGAATTTCTTTTGAGTCGTTCCACGCACTTGCGTATGGCTTCAACAACGATGTATATAGTGGTTAGAAAAAACTCTCAAGGTTACTCAAAATCTCGAGTGCCCCGTAATTTCGCTGGCACTGTCGGTATTTTACTTCGACCGTTGGCTGTTTCCAGTAACCAAATCTCTAGAACAGATTTTAGAGCCAGGATTGTGCTCAATCGCTTCTTTAACAGATGTATTAGAGATGTATTTCAATTACGTTTGCCTCGCAGCATGCATTTGAAGATCTTTCTCCTCAGTAGCTTGATCGCCGTCATATTCTGTTGAAGACTGCAGTTTCCTTTCCCGTCTCACAATTACAAAGAGAGTCATGACAGACCTTTTTAAAAATTAGTTCCAATCGCATGGACAGTTTTCACGAGTTTGACATTTATATTGCATTAAGTATAGTAATACATGATTTTTTTATTTATTAGGTCTATAAATAAAATGGTTTCACGAAAATAGTTTTTAGTATCATCTAGTGTTTAAGTCTGATGGACAAATTAGTAAATACGTAGTATAATACGACAAATTAGTAGAACGTGTTAAGTAGCATTTGAAGTTTAGTTGACAAAAATAAAACGTCAGAAATGGCCAATCTGATTTAGCAAAAATATTTTTCACGATCCATTACTGTTGTTTTTTAAACATTTTCATCTCAACAACGATACACTGGCGCTCGCATACGTTAATGTTTAGGTATAATCATATCGCAGTGCGTGTAACTCCCAAGAGTATCATCATTGCTATTCAGGGGTTAATGAGTGCGCAGTAGCTTTCGGTGTTTAAAATTTGGTGTTTTAAAACTAAAATTCGGTATTAATTTTGTTTGTTTAATATTTAAAAACTTAAACTAACACATTTAAAGTATGCAATCCTTAAAAGTATTTTTAAAGTATATAATATGTACTTTTATAGTATCAAATCCAATATCCCATTGATTTTTTTTTCTATTTTAACAATGCTTTTGTAATGATGTATCATATTGTCTTCTTTTTAAAAAAGTTGATCGGAGCATAATATTATAATACTTTGACGACTCAACAGCGTAGTGACCATGAATTTGACTGCAGCGCTGTTAGGGTTCGAATCCCGTACGGAATATGTGTACGAAATGTACGTATAAATGTTCTGTGTCTAAATTTTTGTTCAATTACCAGAACCGTACGTCTTGGAGTAAGGGTAAAAGTAAAAAAAAAATGAAAAATGGGTATACCGCTATCATCACTATTAGTAAATGATTTATTTTGTCCTTACATACCTTTGCCTCTTGAAAATACTATCAGAATATTATTATTAAATGAGTATTGTTAATAAATCGCATTAAAAAAGAGGCTAGTAGAAATGGGAGTGTTATTGTTACTGCCTACTAAAGCCCACTGCTGAACGTAGGCCTCCTTCATAGATTGCCCCATAGGTGGGAAATTTGCCACGCTTTGCCATATTTGCCAAGCGTGTGGTTATTCGCAGTTTTTTTATTTTATTTTAGTCGTTATTAGGAAGACGCTGCTGCTCTTCCCCTGATTTGTTTCGCTCTGTCGACTCTTCCGAGACCCACGGGATGATATGGGATAGTGGATATTCTTATACCGCAACTACACGGAAAGAGTGTTAAACATTTTAATTAACTTGTTTTAATTTATCTTAAGTTTAAATTATTTGAATGGAAAACGGTTACATTAAATTATTTTAACATACCTCTGATAAATTTATAATTTCATATCACGCCGATGTTCCTAAATTATCTTAGCCTGATAAAAATTTTGTTTTTTTCCTCACAGTATTAAAATTAGTGTGGCGGCTGGTAAAACTGTAGGTACTAAATACTCAGATTAACAAAATGATCACTTTGAATAACAATGATAACATCTTCATTATATGTTACAAGTTTTCAACAAAACAAATTAATGAAACAAGTTAATATACAGATACCATTATCAACACATGATAATTCTAAGAATAAGGGAAATAAAAATAAAGTTATGGTAGGGAAAGTTGGATGTGGCAGAAGAAGCACGAAAGTAGAATAAATGCTGTAGAAATGCGGTCTTTAGGGAATATGCTATGACTGAATCTGAATGACAGAGTGAGAAATTGCGTGAGAAGAGAAAAATGTGGTGTGCAAGATGATGTTGTGACAAGGACTAAGAAAGGAATGCTTCGGTGATTTGGTCATATAGAAAGAAGGAACGAGAGCAGAGTGATAAAGCAAATTTATATTGCAGATGAGAACGGCAGAGTCGAGAAGGGACGCCCTAGAAGAAGTTTGATCGACAAAATTGACGATACATTAGGAGTACCTTTAACTGACGAGAATGTATTCGTGGATATATGGATGTAAAGGAGGCGTGTGTCAGAATCGTGCCAAATGGAATCCCTGCCAATTGTCTATTTATTTAAAAATTACAACTTATAAAAACGAAGGTGTTGATGAAACTTCTTCGTTTTCAATATATTAGTGAAATGATAAAAGTTCGCGGTATCGTCCACTCCTGCTTCTTTTAGGTTTTTAGCATTGCCACTGGATTTTTTAAGTAATATATCTAGTGAAAGTCGGCTTAACTTCATAAGATACATGGTTAAAATGGCTCTTTTTGGTAAGTTGGGCATGACTTTCACTACGAATTTACTCTGAGCATTTTAAAGTGTACCTTAAGTACCTTTTTTAATAAATCGATTTTAGCGCCGGTTGCGCCATCTCATCATTTATCATCACCACAATCCTTCACAATTCCACTTCTGAATATAGGCCTCCTCCAAAACATGTCACAAAACACGTTCCTGAGACATCTGCATTCATGGACTTTCTGCATTTATTTCCAGTTCATCGCTTCATATAGTGGTGGTTCACCCAAAACTTTGCCTACCGGTACGAGACTGCCACTCAAAGCTTGCTTCTCCATCGGCTGTCGGTTTTTTAACCTATGTCGCCGTCCCATTGCCATTTCAGCTTCTAATCCGATGGGCTATGTCGGTAATTCTGTTTCTACTGGGGATATCCTCATTTCTAAGTTTATCATGCAGAGAAACCCCGAGCATAGCCTTCTCCATAGCTCGGTGAGCGACCTTGAGGTTACTCTTGCGGCGAGCAATGAAGGACCAGGTCTCAAAATAAATGCGTGTTTCCAGACGAATCACGATTCTTTTCTTTTTTTTTTTCTTTTCTTTTTTTTAAAATCTTAATAAAAATACAAAAAGAAAAGAAAAAAAAAAGAAAAAGAAAAGGAATCCGTGATTCGTCACTGGAAACACGCATTTATTATATCTTGTTTTCTAACATTAAGGTGTACCTGACGAGAAGATGTGTCGTAATCTGCTGAACGTTGCCCAGCAGAGTTGAATCCCTCGATTGACCTCTTGATCAAAGTTGGACTTACCTAGTCAGACTATTTGTCCCAGGAAAACATACTCGTCAACAACTTCGAGCTTAGTGGTCCCAAGAATTACCTGCATAGGTGTGACATGTAAGTTACACATGATCATTGTTTCGTACGTATTCATCATAAGATTTATCCGTTGGGAGGTATTATCCAGATCATTGACTATAGTGCTTAGGTCCTCAAGCGATACTACCATAAAGACTGTATCGTCGCCAAATCAAATGTGAGTGGTGTACGTACTGGCCATTGATGTTGATACGGTATCCTTTCCAGTCCAGTAGTTTGAAAACTTCTTCCAATGCAGCGATGAAGAGTTTCTGGGACATAACGTCACCCTGTCTTACACCTTTCTGCATTTGGATAGCTTTCGTACTCTGGTTCTGTACTCGGATAACCATTGTAGATCTACTGAAGACTTCAGCACTTAAATATACTGACAGTTAACTTGGCAGCGCTGTGGAAACTGCAGCACCGCCCAAATTTCGACGTAATCAGAGGCTTGCAGACAAAGTGGCAGATTGTAATCTTCGGTCTTCTGTACAATTCGCGGAATGTGGTCTATGGCGCTAAAGCCTTTTGGAAACCGGCTTGTTCAGGAGACTTGCAGTCGTCGAGTCTGCGTGCGAGACGATTCGTAGTGATTTGCAGAGCCGCATAACATTTTGTTTAGGTTTTATTGTTTTACATGTACCTAGGTAAACATAAATCTAAGTGTAAATTCAGTATATTACCTAGTAGATAATATACCGAACTTACTACAATAGGTTTATATTTCGAAATAAAACCTTAAGCTTTCGAGTCTCTCAAGGGATCATGAGTCAAGAGGATTTTTAAATAAAGAAATACGTAAATATAAATGTATTCGGTTGGTTAAGAGCAAAATTGTTTGGGTCACATCTGAGGCATAATTTTAAAAATTACTCCCAATTATCGAGTGCTTGTTAGAAAAGCCGCGAAAAACAGCTCACAATATAAAAATTGGAAATTCGCTTATTGTGTACTTTCATTTGATACCCAACACCGCATCATAAAAGAAAATAGTTCATAACTTTATTTCCTCTGGAGGGCGCCACATTTAAAGTGACGTCACATAGCCTATAACTAACGGTATACCATTTGTCAAATTAAGATAAGATTTTAGAAGTTATGAAGGAACAGATGATGTATATTCATCTGTTCCCTCATAACTTTTCGACTTACATATCCACATACATACGGATCAAAACCCTAACACTCCTTTTTGCTTCGCCGTAGTCAAGTAATAAATAAAGAATTTGTTAATAACTCTACTACAACGTTATCCATCAAATACTAACTTATTTATGAACAACTATATCGACAGGAAAATATATAACTCAATTATGTAGGTGTATTGAGCATACACTTCATAATAGATAAATATATTAAATTACATGATAACTAACAGACGCATCAACGACTATAAGATTTTGTACCGCATTATTTAGGTATTAGGTACATTAATAAAAAACAGTCATAAGATTTATTATATTATACTTAAATATTTTTTTCGTGAGCTAAGTGTTAAACCGCAATGATAAATGAATGTTATCTTCCCTTAATACTGTCTTGTGTGGTAAGATATATGTATAACACTTAGTGGTACTTATACCTTCCATTGCTTTTATATAATATCCCGACTTAATATGTTCCGCTTTCACAGTTCTACCTAACTGTTTCTATTTATGAGATGAAGAACGAAAATAAATGGAACATAATTATGAACTCGGTAAAATGTGTAAGCTGTAATTCATTACTGTGCTTATTAATTATTTTGTGATGGGGAATATGACTGAATACTAGCGAATATCACATAAATAAATCTATTACAACAATGAAACTGTTCCAGAAATATTTTTTGGAAATTTTATTTGTTAGATTTTTATCGATATATTGTAAAATATTGTTTTTGTCTGTAGAACACAACAGGCCCAGAAATTAGTAGATGAATTTTTATGAAATTTGGCTAAATTATTTCTTACATTTACGCGAATAGCTATACATGGGATAAAACTAATTTTACGAATGTTAATTCCGTACTAATTATGTATACGTTTCGGGCAATTTCCAGCACGAGGGGGAGGGGTTTGAACTACTGATGTTTCATTTTAATAATTGCATCGAAACTTTCAATGAACGCTAAACATCTAAATTTAATGGATGCTAACATAAATAAATAGAGATATACCAAAAAATAATGAACAAATGAAATATCAAACACCAATGTCAATGTCAATACGGAACGAAACTTCGACCACAGACGCGAACACTAAACAACGCTCGTCTATAATCTGTCAAAACGAACACTGGACGAACCTACAATAAAAGTATTATTGAAGGGCATGAATTTTGCAATAACACCGCGAAGAATCCCATATAATGAAATTATCTATAGCGTTGAGGATTGTTTAAAAACAATATGGGATTGCATTTATTAAGTTGGATACCTATTTTTGGGCTATAGTAGCTACTTACCATTAGTTGTACTACAAGTCCGTTACCCACTTAAGTTTTATAACAAAAGTGCTCAATCGCGACCTGAGAGCTCAAACGCAGGAGTGAGTCTTTTGAGTGCCCGTAAGGACAGTTTTTATTGACCGTTGTCTCCACGAATAAAATTATCATGCTCATGTTATAAACGCGTTGTTTGAGCCTAATCCCACATCACACAAACTTATCTTGAAAGTAGGTATATCATTACTATTGACAAACCTGAGCCCACCTAAATTAAGCAAAAACACTTGACTATTAACTACTACGGACATCTCCATTACGAAGTATGTCATGCAGTGAAAGTCCGAGCATAGCCGTCATGGTTGTCTCAGCGTCCAGCAGTGGAGGACCACGTCTCAGTACCACATGTCATCACTGCCAACACGCACTTTTGGTACAATCTTGTTTTCAAGTTTTGGGGTATACGCGAAAAGAAGATCTGTCGACAATCGATGGAGAAGAAAGGTTATGCTTAACCTAATGGAGGGACGACCATGCGGGAATTTTTTTGAGTTAGGTGGATTCAGAATATTTCAATACGGCGTTCTTTGGAGGAGGTTTATGTACAGCAGTAAACTTGTGAAGATCTACAAGTATCCCTTGCTACAGAATGTACAAGGAACCTTTCCTTTTCTTGTTTACGGTAAAGGTGTAAATATAAAATCACGAAAGATAATAAAACACAGAAACTTTCTGTTTGTTTTATAGTTAGATATATGTCATAATTAAACTGTAGTACATGAGAGGTTAAGGGTGTAGCTATACTAAATAACCCGGAGACGCAAACAACGCGGTACGGAATATTCTCAGCACAGCCATCAAGCGAGCTCTACGAGAAATTATTGTATGACTTGTCAACTAAATTGCATTGTGAGTGGTAAAGTCTCACATTTCTCCGTGTTTTAATGAAATACTTAGATATAAGTCTGGAAACTCCTGCATTGCATAACTTGAAATTGTAAAAGCTTACGAAGAAATTTGAATAATAATTTGAATGAAACTTAACAAAATAAATAAACGATAAACATTAATGTATAAAATACATCATGTTTATGACTGTAGTTAAGGCTATCTATTTAAAAGTAAACTGGTCACCGAATAGTTTCAATCACCAATGTGTCCAAACTTTTTTCTGGCCGCTTGACATGGGACAACGTAAAGGAATTCAAATAAGGCAATCGATTATATTTGTGTCCCTTTCACAGAATTTGATAAACTAGGGGAACAGTCATAAAACTTCCAGAGTGTTCAAAGGTGGCTTAAACTTTCTTCTTCCCATTCATCCTGCGACAATCAAATGCTGGAAATCCCTTTGTTTATAAAAAAAATATTCTGGACTTGAGTCTTTCTGTTTGTAAAAAATATTATCGTAACGTCCGTCCCAAGAAAAACAGAACACTACTAAAATAAAAAATAAAAATAACTTTTATGTGACTTAAATTATATAACAGTACCTTATATAACATATAGTTTCAGTCCGGAAATTGTCTCTAATCAATTTACTGATCAAAGGAAAGTTTCGCCGTATACCTTAATAGCAGTTATTGCTAAGAGAACGGCGTGAAACTCAGTTATGTCCACGGCGAACTATTTTAGTAAGTACTATGTATTAGTAAGTATTATGTAGTGTACCGTTTTTAAATCTTCTTAAATTTGCAGTGTTAGTCACAATAAAAAAATGTTTATTATGAGTGCATTTTTTAATTTTTATCACGTTAACCGTTTCTCTATCAAAAATTACGCTAATAATATTGTTGCATGAATAAGTCAACTAGCGCCATCTAGTGTCAGGAACGAGAGCGAGGGGAGCATTGAGAAAATGACATCACAAATCGCTCAACTGACAGCGCCTAGTCGAAACTCGAACGCTCGGTACCTTCCGCGTGTTTACTTGAACATTCTGGATATTTCTTTGCTAATTTAAATATATAGGCGCTGCAAGATGCGATGGAGGCAGTGTTGATTTGGGCGAAACAAGCGAAGCTTCGGAGTGGAATTAAGTTATTAGTGTTTTAACTTTAATTGTGTAAAGTAAATTAAAGTGTTAATTTAGGTAATTTTATCGGCAATTTTTATTGTCACGAACCTCAAGCTCGTAACAATTGGTGTCAGAAGTGGGATAAAATCATGCCGATTTTACCTAAGGAGGAAACGGAGGGTGTCCGTACCCGAAGTCAACGCCAGCAGGAGACGGACCAACGAAGATTTGGTGGTGCAACGCCGCAGACGTCGGAGGGCCAGCCACCGGCTGCAGGCCCGTCGGTAGCTCCTACATCTGCAGCACCTGACTTAGGTGCTCTGATGGTGATGCTGCAGGAGCAGGCTCGCCGACAGGAGGAGCAGGCTCGCCGACAGGAGGAGCAGGCCCGTCAGTTGAAAGAGCAGCTGCAAAGCGGACAAGAGGAACAGGCCCGCCGGCAGGAGGAACAGGCCCGCCGGCAGGAGGAACAGGCCCGCCGGCAGGAGGAACAGGCCCGCTGGCAGAAGGAACAGGCCCGTCGTTTAGAAGAGCAACTCCAACGCGATAAGGAAGAGCAGATGCTCCTCATGAAGGACCTTCACGCTATCTTCGGAAAAGAGATACGGGAGGTGAAGGATAAGGTTGCTCAACATGACAACCGCCTGTCGGAGGCCGAAACCCGAATCGACCAAGTAAACAATCGGGTTGACAACGTAATGGCTGACGTGAAGAAAACGCTGGACGACCTCAAACTTGGGGATGGAACAACAGCTCCCGTAGTAGCTACAATACCTTCGCTACGTGGATTCAAAGTGCCGCCGTTCGACGGTACCTCTTCCTGGTCAGCCTACAAGATCCAGTTCGAGGCTGTTATGAAGGCGAACGGCTGGAATGGAAGTCAGGCCATGACTGCTCTCACACTAGGCCTGCGCGACCAGGCCTTAACAGTTCTGGAAGCTCTCGGTGAGGAAGTGACTTATGAGCAACTCATTGAGGCATTGGAGGCGAGGTATGGCGACGCTCACCTGGAACACGTCTTTCGTGCGCAGCTTAAAGATCGCGTGCAGCGCATCAACGAAAACCTGCAGCAGTGGGCTCTAGAGGTGGAGAAGCTGGTGCGAAATGCATACCGGTCTGTACCTGCGCTCATTGGAGGGCACCTGGTGCAGACATTCATCGACGGCATCCGTGACCTGGAAGTCAGAGCTGCTGTGAGGCTCGGGCACCATGAGACGCTTAAGGACGCCTTGGCCCATGCACTGGAGGTAGAAGCCGTGCGGCAGGATCATCGTTCCCATCGCGTCAGGGAGGTTGCAGCAGCTACAGTTCGCGACCGCAACAAAGGATACAGCCCTAGGTGCTATGGCTGTGGGGAAAAGGGCCATCTTCGATCCAGCTGCCCTAAGCGAACCCTAGAAAGGGAAGGTGAACGATCCCAGGAGGGTAGTGCGGCCAACAGCACCGCTTAGTAGCAGCAGGGAAACGAGTAAAAGCCAGAACTGCGGGGCGGGTGCTGGCTGATGTTAAAAGAGCCCCAAGGATCTCGATCTCACAAACCCATGATGGGAACAGTCTAATCATCAAGGGCGAGGTCAACGGAATGCCGTGTAAACTGACCATAGACACTGGAGCCTCTCGTACGGTTGTTAGTTCCCAACTTATAAGTCAGTTCCTTGGGGACTCCGCATACAACCGAGAACGCATTAATTTGGTAACAGCCACCGGTCAGCGTATACCCGTCCGTGGAGAGAAGGAGATGGAGTTGAAGCTAGGCAACGTGATCTACCTGCATAATGTCATCGTGGCTGATATAATGGACGACTGCATCCTAGGCCTAGACTTTATGAGGAATAATTGTTGTGAGATCGACGTTAAGCAAGGTGTTTTGAAATGTGGACAGGAGGAACTTTTTATGGGAGGTGCGTTACCAGGGAACGTGTACAGCATCAAGAAGATTGTTCATCCGCCGAGATCGGAAACGATTGTTCCGGTTAGTCTTCCACGAAACGCTGGGCAAGCTCACCGTTGTGTACTTGTGGAAAGGGTAAACAATGACCTTCCATGGAAAGTAGCTCGAACCTTGGTCAGGACCACTGACATCTCAGGAGTACGTGTGCTGAACCTTTGCGACCGGGAACAGGTTATAGAAAAAGGTACACTGGTTGGTACTTGTGAGGAAGTGGATTGGTTACGTCAGTGCCAATATATATCGAGTGGGACCCCCAGCAAGGATTCAGAAACGAGAGTGACCACACTTTTGGAAGACTGTCGCAGTGTTCTGTCCCCGAACGAATTGGTGAAGGCGAAGAAGTTGTTACTCGAGTACGCCGATGTATTCTCATCAAACGATGCTGACATAGGAAAGACTGGTTTAGTTCAACACAAAATAAACACAGGTGAAGAGTTGCCTATCCGTCAGCGGCCAAGACGATTGCCGGTAGCACGTGAAAAGGAAGTGGAAACCATGATTGAGGGAATGGTGAGGGATGGTGTTATTGAACCTTCATCTAGTCCATGGTGTTCACCCGTGGTACTGGTAAAGAAGAAGGATGGCAGCATGCGGTTCTGTGTTGATTACCGCCGTCTGAACGACGTTACAAAGAAGGACAGCTATCCCTTGCCAAGAATTGATGACACGCTGGACATGCTTACAGGAGTAAAATGGTTTAGCACGCTGGATCTAAAAAGTGGCTACTGGCAAGTTGAAATTGACCCTAAGGACAAGGAGAAAACTGCGTTCTCGACGGGAAAGGGTCTGTGGCAATTCAAAGTAATGGCGTTTGGGTTGTGCAATGCTCCAGCAACGTTTGAAAGGCTGATGGAACTTGTACTTGCCGGGCTAATTGGCGATGCCTGTCTGGTCTACTTGGATGACATCATCATCGTGGGCCGTACGTTTGAGGAACACCTTCAAAACCTGGAACGCGTGCTCATGAAGATTAAGAGTGCCAACCTTAAGTTGAGTCCGAAGAAATGTTCACTATTCAAACGGCAAGTCAACTTTTTGGGGTATGTAGTGTCGGAAGAAGGTATCCGCACGGATCCAGAGAAAATCGCAGCTGTAAAGGATTGGCCGGTTCCAAAAGACAAGACGCAGGTTAGAGCATTTTTGGGTTTGTGCTCCTATTACCGACGTTTTGTGAAGAACTTTGCAGATATAGCCAAACCTCTGCATAAGCTAACCGAGGAGAAGCGACATTTCTGCTGGGATGAAAGTTGTAACATCGCATTCCAGGAGCTCAAGGACCGTCTGTGCAAAACACCTATTTTGGGATACCCTGATGCAAGCAAAGAATTTATAGTTGACACAGACGCAAGTGATATAGGACTTGGCGGTGTGTTGTCTCAACGTAATGGTGACCAAGAGGTCGTGATAGCGTACTTCAGCAAGTCGTTGTCAAAACCGGAAAGGAACTACTGTGTCACAAGACGCGAATTGATAGCTGTGGTAAAGTCGTTGCAACATTTTAGCAAATATCTTCTGGGACGAAAATTTCACTTAAGAACTGACCATGCTGCACTAAAATGGCTATTGCAGTTTAAAAACCCAGAAGGACAAGTTGCGAGGTGGATTGAACTACTGCAGGAATACGACTTTGAGATCGAACATCGCAGCGGGAAATCTCATGGCAACGCAGATGCATTGTCAAGAAGACCTTGTCCTGAAGATTGCAAACATTGTACTAGGCAAGAGAGTAAGGAAGTGGTATCCGTGAGGATGCTCAGGGCAGACCACCTCAGCAACGAGTGGAAGGACAGCTTACTACATGCACAGCAGGAAGATCCGGACATCAAGCCGATTCTGGAATGGATAAAGGCCAGTGCTCCCAAGCCCAAGTGGAGTGACGTCTCAGCGATGAGTTCGACCACTAAAAGCTATTGGGCCCAGTGGGACAGCTTGCTGCTTCAGGATGGAGTTCTGTGTCGTAAATGGGAAAACGTTCGGGGAGACAGCTGTCATTTGCAAATGGTTGTCCCTAAAGTTAAAGTACCGGATGTTCTACAGCTGTACCATAATGATTGTTCAGGAGGCCATCTGGGAGTTAAACGAACTCTACTGAAGATCCGAGAACGGTTTTACTGGGTCCACTGTCGAAACGATGTCGAGGACTGGTGTCGCAAATGTACAAGTTGTGCGGCTGTAAAGGGACCTCAGACTCGTAGTAGAGGTGCATTGAAGTTGTACAATGTTGGTGCACCATGGGAGAGAATAGCCATTGACGTAGCGGGGCCGTTTCCGGAGAGTGAAAGCGGTAACAAGTATTTCATGGTTGTGATGGATTACTTCACTAAGTGGCCAGAAGTCTTCGCCATTCCAAATCAAGAAGCTTCAACAGTTGCAGATAAACTAGTTCATGAAGTCTTCTGTCGTTTTGGAGTACCTTTAGAGATTCATAGCGATCAAGGAAGGAATTTTGAGTCTCAAATATTCCAGGAAACTTGCCGAGTTATGGGTACTCATAAAACAAGAACGACTTCTTATCACCCGCAATCTGATGGAATGGTGGAACGATTTAATCAGACATTGGAGAGGTACCTAGCAAAAGTTGTAGACAATCGGCAACGAGATTGGGACAAGCACATACAACCGTTTTTGTTGTCATATCGAAGTTCTGTTCACGAAAGTACAGCAGTGACACCAGATTTCGCAAACTTTGGAAGAGAATTACGGCTGCCTGCAGACCTGATCACCGGGATACCACCCGATGCTCCACGCAGTATAACCGATTATGCAAATGACTTGCGGAAAAAAATGAATGACGTTTATGAGCACGTCAGACAATCGGGCCAGCAAATGTCTGAAAAGATGAAAACCCGGTATGACCGCAAAATGAACAACAAAGGGTTCGACGAAGGTTCACTTGTGTGGTTGCACAATCCAGTCCGCAGCAAAGGGAAATCTCCTAAGCTTCAAGCTAAATGGGACGGCCCGTACCGGATTGTAACCAGGATCAACGATGTGACCTACCGGATACAGAAAGGCGCAAGAGGGACTCCTAAGATCGTCCATGTGGATCGCTTGGCGCGTTATTATGGGACCGATAATGCTCGGGACGAGCATGTCTTAGGAGGGGGCAGTGTTGCATGAATAAGTCAACTAGCGCCATCTAGTGTCAGGAACGAGAGCGAGGGGAGCATTGAGAAAATGACATCACAAATCGCTCAACTGACAGCGCCTAGTCGAAAATCGAACGCTCGGTACCTTCCGCGTGTTTACTTGAACATTCTGGATATTTCTTTGCTAATTTAAATATATAGGCGCTGCAAGATGCGATGGAGGCAGTGTTGATTTGGGCGAAACAAGCGAAGCTTCGGAGTGGAATTAAGTGAATTAGTGTGTTTAAATTATTAGTGTTTTAACTTTAATTGTGTAAAGTAAATTAAAGTGTTAATTTGGGTAATTTTGTCGGCAATTTTTATTGTCACGAACCTCAAGCTCGTAACAATATATAATAAATATTATTAAGATTTTATACCCTTCTTTAATCAAGATATTTGGAATGATTGTAATATTAACTTACTTTTTATTAAAAAGAAGGTTTATGTTTTAGTTGTCGGTTATTCAACGATATGTAATGTGCTTAGAGAACCGGAGATCCTATCGATGCTGGTAACCAGGCAATCCATCTTGGCCCTTAAGTGTGACAATGCAACTGCATTTTGATTCTTAATCGATATTGAATGTGGAATATAGATATCTACTATATGCTACATAATACAACCGCATGCATTTACGTCTGGTGTGTCGTTAGTCATAATCTGAGGTCCTCATTAGTAGAATTCAACGGCGTAACAAAAAGTTTCTAAGAGACTATATTATATTTACACCACTTTCTATAGCGATTGTCGCGTTATGGGTTTTAACTCGACGTTAAATTACTGAAGAAATATGGTTCTTTCACTTACATACAGATCCGTGTCTTTTTATATTGTATGTATATATGTAGGTATAAAATACAAAAAATAATTACAAACTATGTTTATCTTGAGAGCTGCAGCTATATTATGGTTGTAGCACGAATGCTTCTGCTCGATCGCGGAATGAACACGCTTGCACAAAATAACTTACTATGCTTTCATGAATGCTTTTATAGAAGAGTGGTAGATAAACGAGCATGCAGATCACCTAATCTTATTTTTTTCCAGACGCATAAAAGACACCCAGTTTTTTCTTGCACAATCAAGTATTTAACGGCCACAAGGTGATATCTTGTGCCCTTGTGCTTGATTATTTTTCTTGTGCCTCCTGTGAGGAATTCGATTTCTTAGCCAACATTTAATTTTCTCACATAGCGCCGGTTAATTTCTTCGCTTACCAGCTTGTTTTTTATTTCTCGCAATGATTTTATGTATTTTGTTTGACGTTGATTATTTTATAGTGTATGTGATTCGTTTGTGCAGACATTGATATAAGTACTTTGTATTTTTTTTTGTAATTTTACGTAATTTGCACCCCGTTTTTGTTTGTTGGAAAATATAGCAGCCACTTGCAAAACTTTAAGTAATCATCATACATCAAGTCAGCATACGTTGATTGTTATTTTACTCGCATGCAACGTATTTTCGATCTTCCAAAAACAACAAACGTGCTGCTACTCTTGATATCTTTATACCATAATGCGAACCATCGATGATATCAGAAGTGAATATCAAAGATGCATCCATGACATTAATTCTATAAATATGGAACTAGATCCCGAATCCGAACTCCTAAGTTCAATATGCAAACCGCAAACAATGAATGCTTCCAAGCCTAAGATTGTGTTTTCTGAGTTGCCTCCCATAGGAATTCCCGAATTCCACGGATATCCATCCAAATGGAGCCTCTTTTATGAAACATTTGGTTCAACTATTAATTCTAATACTGAGTTAACGAATTCAGAAAAAAATATAATATGGCTTGCAAACTTAAAGACAACGTGCAACATGTTTTCCAGGTATTTAATCCACCGCTGATAATTAAGATTATGTAAATTGCCAACTCACTTCACCTTTAAAAAAGGTCATTAGTCTTCGCTGATTCCCACCCGCTGTTGCAACGCGTTGTGCTCTCACTGCATTATTAATTAAAATTGTTTTGAAAGATTATAATCTTTAGTGTTTTTCGTCTGTACAGTATCATCACATACACACAGTATTACCTACAACATTACACACAACTATATTTAGAAATTAACGCCGATTAGTGATTGTGAGTACGAGCTTCTCAGAAAGTAAATTTAATTCCTTTAATTTAGGATACATACTAATATATTTTACCGCGCCATCAAGTATTTAACGACCGTAAGCTGATATCTCATGTCCGGCTTGATTATTTTTCTGGTTTATTTATCTTTACGGTTGTGGCAAAAGAGACTCTCCATTACTTTCCGTGTGTGTGGAGTTAGGTAAAGGTCCAAGATATGTTATGTCGAAGATAAGAGGCATTCCATCTTAATCCTTCTTCTTTGTTTGAAGGTTACTGCAGTTGTATTTAGGCTGAAGTAGTCACTTATTATCAACCTGAACGCGTATGTAAGCGGAAGATAGCAGAAGGCAAGTATACTCTTTGCTTCAAAACTATACCAAAAAATACGGTTGATCCTACACGTACTAAAAACGTCATGACAGGTTCAAGATGAAAAATGTTTCGAGTTATTTTGAAAAAAAAAACAAACAATTTTCGAGATTTCTTTCGTCAACGATATCTCTCGAACGAATGAACCGATTTCGATACGGTTTGCAGAAATCGACATCGAGTAGAAAAGCTGATTAGATCATAACTTGAATTTTTGAGGTTTTTTATTAGAATCGACCGTGCTTATTCGGTCTAATTCATAAGGAGTCTAAGTTTAGCGACGCCCTTTCTGATTGGACACTCGCAATGACTCGAGATGCTTACATACATATATACACACACTCACACACACACACACACACGCGCGCGCGCGCCTGCATACGTACAGTCTTAGAAATGTCATCGTAGAAATGGTCAGAACAGCTTCCTAAGACCTCAAAACGTCGAACTCTATTTTCGAAAACTGGGATGAAATCAATAACTTCCTGATTTTTCTAAAATCATTGTTGTTCATAGCGGGAAGTTAAAAATAAGTTGAATTCATAACTAGATTATTACTACATTAACTGCTACTAGTGGTCTTTACGCATAAAATTTCTGGTTTTTTTATACTTCTTCGGAATAGTTAGTTTTGCTTATTTAAAATTCGAAAAATGTGGAAGTCCGTTAGGCCCAGTTGACGAAAGAGACCCTCTCATTCGTCAACTGAATGTTACTCACTTCGTAGAACACCGGTTTGTCAAGCCTCTTTTTATTACCCATTATCAGCAAATAATCTAATATTGTTTTGACATTTACAGTAAAAACTGACGCTTGACCAGCCATAGTTTAAGACAGCTTCTCTCCACTAACCCCTTCAGTTCGTTATTTTCAACCTAAATTTTTTGAACGGAGACCATTCAGCCAATAACACACAGTTTATTCGTTATTATGTTAAGTCCATATACGTCATTGCGTAAAGTTCAGACAAATTTTCATAGAGTCCATGTGAAAAGGAACACAGGTTCGGTGTCCTCTTGATCCTGAAAAGGACCAATTGAAAAGGACCTAGCGGATCGGGTACTAAGAAACAGGAATCGAGGCTTCTCTCGATCCGGCCTCCTATCACGCCTACGTTGGGTTCGGGAACAACGTATGTGATCTCCGCAACGGAGTAACACACTAGGGCGATAACCTCTTCCTTTTCAGCAAGTAGGTTCAGACGGGGATTACGGGTCTTCCGAAGTCGTCCCGGTCCCGACGCCTTAATTCTTCGATGTGGACTGTATAACTTAAAGGATCTTGGGAATGAAACAGCAATTATCTTCAAACCGTTCCGTGAGAGAGTAATCACTTTTCCCTATACTGCTGGTTTTTCACTTTTCTTGAACTTTTTCTCGGATTTTCTTATTTATTTCCGAACTATTTCCGAACTTCCCCGAAGGATTCCCGAAAGATTCCCGAACTATCTCGAAGGATTCCCGAATATTTCCCGAACCATTCCCGAACGAATTGCAATAAAACCCGTTCACTAAGCTACCCCAGAGCTATACGCGAAAGTGAGCCGCGCCATTCGCGCGCTTGCGCAACTCAATTACATGAATTTGTTCTATTACTCTCTCACGTTTTACTCAATATCTTTATTTATTCAAATCATATACAAATACAATTTATCAATATAGGTAGTACAAAACAATATCTACACCATGATATACATCATATCTTCATATCATAAAAAACCTTTTATTTATTAAACGAAAACTGCCTATTTTACTCACAAGTTCGAAATCGAAATTTCTTAAATATTTAACACAGAAAGTTAAAACAATGTTTCTCACTTGAATTTATACATAAGCTAACCAATACAATAGTTTAATTTACATTTTTTCTATTTATTTCACTATTTAAAACACTTTTAAATTTCTTATACAAAACTATCATTATTTCACTTATACACAGGAATTTTCACATGAAAATAACACAGAATTTACCTTTTTAGCACGTACAATTAACCTGAAATATTTTACAAGTAATTTTTACATAAATCACTGAATTACAAACATTTTAAATTTTTACATATTCGGCCTCCTAAGGGCGTGGCCAGCGTGCGTCTATGAACTCACGCTATGTGAACAACTAACTTTGCACGGCTCTCGGCTATCAGAAAAAATGAAAGTCTGATATACACCAATTTTGATCATATTAGGCAAATTAAATGCTTTTATACAATTTTCGAACTGTATGAAACTATCTTTAATCAGATAACAATATAAATGAATGTTCTCATTAATCAATCATAACAAATAGGCATTTGTTTTCGTACAAAACGTATCAAACTTATACAAAACAACATTTATGCAATTAATATCCATTAATTCTGCCTATGCACAGAGTGATTATCTCGACCGGGGAACAAATCCGGTAACATAATTTATATCTTAAATTCCTTACGAATTTATTAAGCGATATTACTTAGGAAAACAAACAACTAGTCCGGCCTGGGAGTCGAACCCAAGACCTTCATATCATTAAATCGACGTTTCTTAAAGATTTAACTAAGCATTCTCTTATCAGAGCGTCGTTGCTCGTGACTGCCCCTTTTTTCATAGCAACGTCATCGGTTGATTTAATAAACTGAAACATTTTTATAGGCGCGTCGCCAACAATCTCCTCCCTGTGCGTTAGCACCATCATTTGGGAGGCGTCGCGGGTACCAGGACTATTATTCTGGATGTAGGTCTCCTCAAGATACCTGTGCTAGTAATGACGTCAACCACTCTGGTGTGACCGTCTGGTCCCGGTAACGTTCTACTAATTTTACCTTTTGGCCACGTATTTCGTGGCAACGAATGATCTATTATCAAAACAATATCGCCTTCTTTAGGTTCCATGAACTTGCCGTTATCACCTGTTCGAGGTATTAACGTAGGCATGTATTCTTTCAGCCATCTTGTCCAAAAATGGTCGGCTAACCTCTGTGCAGCTTTCCAATTGAGTTGACCCGTCAGATGTCGCTCTAAAAATAATCCAGGTGGTCGATCACCACATGAGCGTCCCAGAAGAAAATGATTGGGTGTCAAACCCTCTTCAGGACTATCCATACTGAATGTTACTAGAGGTCTGGAATTTACCGTATGCTCTGCTTCTAAAAGTAACGTATGTAGAACCTCCTCTCGTGGGCTCTTCTCTTTAAGCGTAGCGGTCAACGCAATTTTAATCGATCTTACTAACCTCTCCCAGGCGCCACCCATGTGCGGTGCTCCCGGAGGTATAAATTTCCATTTAATATATTTCTTAAATGACTCGTTTTTCATGCCCTCATAGCATTCTTCGCATGCTTTCAATAATTCTTTATTTGCAGCTTTGAAATTTGTCCCGTTATCGCTGTATATAACGGCTGGTTTTCCTCTTCTGGCGATAAATCGCCTTAACGCCATTATCATTGACGCTGGTGTCAATGAGGCTGCTAATTCCAGATGTACTGCTCTGGTGGTCAGACACGTGAATAAAACGCCCCAACGTTTTTCGTGTCGCCTTCCTATAGTCACACTCATAGGACCAAAATAATCTACAGCTGAGCATGTAAAAGGTGGCTCATGATGAGCTATCTTTCCAGAGGAATATTTCCTTGTGGCACGTTTTGCGGCTTTGACCTGTATGTCCTGCACCACTGACAATGGTGTGACACACTTCGTACTACATTACGCAAGTTCAAGACGTAAAATTTCTGGTTCACCTCATTCATCACCGTCTGGTGATTGGCGTGTCCAAAATGATGATGAACTTCTCTAATCATCATTTTAACGATTTCGTGTTTACCGTCTAATATGACAGGTTTTCTACTTTCCTCGGTCAAATTAGACTTGAAAGGTAAACGTCCATTTAAACGGAGTAAGTTATCCTCTCCTATTTCCATAGATAATTTACTTAAGCGTGAACTTCTTTCAACGCTTTTGCCTGCTTTCAAACATTTTATTTCCGAATGAAAACACTCGTCTTGAATGAATTTCCAAATTAATATTTCCGCCTTTTTCAAGAGCGCTGTGTCCAACGCGCTATCGGGTCCTTTAACCGACTTTGCTAAAACTTTGTTGGAACACATAACCGACTTTTCGGTTGCGTCGTCGGGTCCTTTAACCGACTTTCTTAAACTCTTGAATTTTTCTACCGCTTGTAAGATGCGTGTAGTTGCTCCAAGGAATTTCTTAAAGCTGCTAAATCGTCCGTAGTCGGGTAGACTTAACGGTTCTTGCTTTCTTAACGTATTTACGCCCTTTGGCGATTTTTCTTCACCTGTTTCTAAGCTATTTATGGTGTCCACTTGTTTGGGCCATAAATCAGGACTTTTCCTGAGGAATTCAGGTCCTTGAAACCAGCGATGACTTACATCGAAGGTGGAAGGAAAATTTCTAGTGGCGTCGTCTGCCACGTTTTGTGACGTTGGAACCCATCGCCATTCACATGGCTTACTGTGATCTTCGATCTCAGCCAATCGATGAGCAACGAATGGTTTAAAAGCGCGAGGATCCGACTTAATCCACGCTAACACTGTACGTGAGTCTGTCCAAAACACTCTCTCGGACATCTCGTACTTGCTCTCTTCACTAACCGAAGCAGCCAGTCTGCTGCCCATAAGAGCTGCTTGCAATTCAAGCCTTGGAATCGAAATTGGTTTCAATGGCGCTACTCTTGCCTTTGCGGCGATCAGCGTAATCCGCCTTATTCCTTGCTCGTCCGTGGTGACGTAATACACCGCGGCAGCGTATGCTTTTTCACTAGCATCCGTGAAAGTATGTAACTCTCCTTTGCCGATGCCTTCAGCAACGGGTCTAGGTACTTCTAAGTGACCTAATTTCTTCACTTCCGATATCCATTTACAAAATAACACGTGTAACTCGTGTGAAACTTCTTCATCCCAAGAGATGCCTGTCCTCCATACTCGCTGGATCAGCGACTTCCCTTGAATCGTTATGGGTGATGCGAGTCCCAAAGGATCGAAGACTGACATCACAGCGCTAGTTATCTCCCTCTTCGTAGGTGGTCGTAAACCCTCCATCACCTCTTCCGGTGTGCTACGAAGACTTGTGGAAAAAACTTATTATATCCCGTTTGATATTCCAAATCAAACCTAACGTGCGCTCTGTGTGCTCTTTATCTCCAAGCGAAGCACTGTCGCTCTTATATTTATTTTCCATATTACTTAAAACTTCGGGTCGGTTGCTAGCCCATCCCCTCAGTTGGAAAGAAGCATGCTTATGTAATTCATACATATCGTTTACTATCCTTTCGGCCGTCGTCACGTCGGGAAATGCCTGTAGGTAATCATCCATATAAAAATTGCTTTCCGTAGCGGAAGCTGCTTCTGGATAGATATGTGCGTTGTCCTGCGCATTTCTATTCTTTACATATATAGCGATGCATGGTGATGATGCCGCTCCAAATATGAGTGACGTCATTCTATACTCTTCCGGTGGCGCGTCACGATTGTGCCGCCATAAGAATCGAAGGCTATCCCTGTCTTCTTCCCGGATTTTCACTTGCAGGAACATTTCCTTAATGTCTGCCATTACTGCCACGCTTCCTTCTCTGAATCGTAGCAGAACTCCGAACAACGACTTCAATAAGTCCGGTCCGGTCAACAACGCATCGTTAAGACAACGTCCGCCCGTCCTTGCGGCGGCGTCGAAAACTATCCTTATTTTCTTCTTTTGTGGGTGAGTCACTGCGAAGTGAGGAAGGTACCACGTACGTGGGGAAATGGAAATATGGTTCGCTTTCTCTGCGTAACCGTTAACGATGAGATTTTCAATTTGCTTCTCGTATTCCTTTTTCAACTCGCTATTTTTGTCGAGCTTTTTCTCAATATTAAACAGGCGACTTTCAACCTGTGCCCTATTCGATGGCAAGCACTCATTGTCTGTGCGCCATAACAAAGCAGTCTCGTACCTATTATTAGGTATACGACGTACCGTTTTGTTCAAAATATTTAAAGCTCGTTCTTCTGGGTCGTTCACGGGCTTTCTAGCCGATACTCCCAGAGATTCCAAACTAAAATAATCCTTGATTAATTTATCCATATCTTCCTCCTTCTTGGTGGAAATGTGGTTAACAATCTTGATTGGTTTAATGCCACCCGATATGTGACCATGCAAAACCCACCCCAGTTTGGTGAGCGATGCTACAGGTAGGTTCTTACCTCCCGAAACCAATTCACGAGTAACTATGAGATGCCAATTGTCCTGACCAATCAATATGGTAGGCTTGGACCTCTCATACATCAACTCATCCTTGATCGGTGTCAAATGAGAACACCGTTGCAATAATTCTCGGCTTACCGACTGAGGAGCGAGGTTAAGTGACTTAATTGTTTGTACACTTATCTCTTCTAAGTCGCTCGAATAAATGCCTTTTATTTTAACGTTTAAGCGATACGAACTATCGTCGTTAATTCGCTTACCTCCCACGGCTTCGATACGTAATCCCTCTTTACGTCCGCGAGGCGCTAACTTCTGAGCCATCCACTCCTCTATGAGTGTCATGGTCGATCCCTCATCCAGAAGAGCTGTTGTCCTGACCTTTCCTCTAGGCCCATGCAACTCGACCGGTATGATCTTTAAATATGCACATGCCAGTGCATTTACTGTACTAACAGTTGTAATCTGAGCATCTTTACCCCCCTCGTCCCCTTGTGGCGAGGTATTTTCATTGGGGTATCGGTGTAGCATTCGGTGATGTGACATTCTACATCCTTCTACACCACATTTTTTCGCTTTGCACTCTAACCTCCTATGGTTAGGTGACAAACATTGGAAACATACTTTGGCCTTTTTGACGGCTTCCCATTTCTCGCGAATATTCATGTCCTTAAACTTGTAACAACTCACTATAGAGTGCTCCTTGTTGCATATAACACACTTATGTGTTACCCGACTTACAGGCTTGTCCTGGGTTATCATAACCACTTGTCGGTTGCGCCTTTTATTATTTCGGCGTTCTAAACGCTCGCTCATATTACTTCGGCGCATATAGCGCTCGCTCTCGGCACAGCTGCGTACACCTCCCTTTGCAGTGTGTACAGTTTGCTTCCTGAATTCAGGACGCTTCCTTTTTTCAGGCGCATTTTCATTGCTTAAGGACGTTCCAAATTGTTCACTCAATAAATTTAAAAACTTGGCCATCTTCTGTAACTCTGGCTCCAAAGGATATTGAGCTCGATATTCAAACCATTTAAATTTAATCATAGTTCCAAGTTTCTCCACTATGCGGCTCACTAACTCCGGTGAGTATAAATACTGTGGTTGATTCAACGCTTGTATTGTGGCAACCACGTTCGTAATACGACTTGCAAAAGATCCTATATTTCGGCAATCTTCTGCCAATCTTGGCATACGCTTTACATTCTCGATTTCGGCTAGAATGAGCATCTCAACCCTACCGAATCTTCTTTCGAGAGCGTTCATTATTTCTTCAGGTTCACATAAAGTAAATAACAGCGACTTAACCGCCTCTTTAGCGGTGCCCTTTAATGCCCTCCTAAGGCGTGCGACATTTTGCACCCCTGAAAATTGGCCTTTTGTGTCTTCAAACACCGTTTTGAAAATTATCCATTCACCCGGGTCTCCATCGAACACCGGTAATTCCTGGAGGAAATGAAGCTGGGAAGATTTATCTTTACCAGCTATTTTTATTGCACTCACAATCGCTTCGGTCAATTCTGACACCTCACTCGCGTGTGTTTTCTGTGCATTTCCTAGGTTGCGCTCGACCTCCGCCCCTTTGCGGCGTGATCCTTTACACGCTTCCTTATCAGTAATATCGGGTTGTGCTACACTAACCGGCGCGCTCATTATGGTTTGCTGAACCCAACTCCTTACGAAAGGTTCCACCTGAGTATTCCGCTCTTCACCATCCTCACTCGAGTCGATCTCCTCTTCTCGGTTGAGTCGTGCCAACTCCCATTGAGACTTGGCTAAGGCAGCAGCTGCCTGTGCTCGTTCGAGCTCTGAGCGTTCGAATTTAATCCGCGCCTCTAATTCGGCTTTCAGCCTCGCCGATCGCGATGACCTACTACCTCTCTGTGACCCTTTATCACTAGTGTGCCCGATTACTGTCCTTGACGATGCCGCTTCTTCGGTCCTTTGACCTACTTTTTCGACCACCGTTTCACTCCTGGATATAACGGATTGTTGTGCGGTGCTGGCCTGTGTACCACTGGTGTCCGTCCTGTTGCTCGTCGTTGCCATGGACGTCCCTGAGTCCCACGTGCATGTGGACGTGTCTGTGGTGGCTCCACTTGGAGGAGTTGCTCCATTTGACGCAGTAGCTGTGGTCGCTCCAGATGATTCCGTTTCTTTAGCTTTTCTTGAGAGCCCTGTCCTTGTCCTGCTCCCTTCGCTTCTCCCTGTCTGGTCTTGTGCCTTCTTCATCTTGCAGGAAGGTGATTGTTGGCCTACGGTCCCTAACTGTCCCTACAGTCCCTACGGTCCCTACAACCCCTTACCTACAACCCTTCTACACCCCAACCTAACACCACTACCCCTCCCCCCCTTTATCTCCCAACCCTACAACCCTACTACCACCCTAACAGCCCTATCAGCCCTATCAATCCTGAACGGGGCCTACCGAGGTGAGCCGTCCAGGGATGGAGTCGTGCAGGAATGGAATGGAGGAAAGGTTTAGGAACTGTCCCGCCAAGGAATATGACGAAACAGTCGAGCGGTAGTGCAAGCGCAGTCTCGCTCGAGAGAACTGCTCCACCCGAAGGTGTTATGCCAGAGCCCAACCGTTTGGCACCGTTAGGTGGTCGGGATGTATGCTGTGCTCGCCGCCCAGTTGCCGGTGACGCCTCGTCCAAGCGCCCTCCTCCGGCCGCGATGCAGTCAGGTGCCCACGCGCACCCTCGCCCGGCAGCAGCAGCGGTGGATGCTTTTTGCACCCTGATGACCCGACGGGAAATGCCGGACACGGTCGTCCGACAGGAAATGCCAGACACGATCGTCTGACAGGAAATGCCGAGCACGCTTGCCCGACAGGAAAAATGCCAAGCCCTGCTTGGCCACGATGAGTGCCTTCACAAGACACCTGCGCCCGGCTGCGATATGTGCCCCATGCGAGCACACGCCCCAAGCTGCAATCCCGGTTTTCTTTCTTCCGGTAGTTCCAGGTCCAGCCCTTCAGTGCTGCCGTCCTGGTCTTCAGGCCTTTGGTCCTATTGCTTCAGCTCAAACCTCTGGCTTCCTTCGGTTGCTGATCTTCACTCGGCTTCCGAAGGTCTTCTTCTTCCACAACCAGCAGTCCACAGCTGGTTCCTTGATCCAGCTGGCGGGTTCGGGTGGTCTTCAATCCGGCTCCGAAGGTCCAATTGAAAAGGAACTCAGGTTCGGCGTCCTCTTGATCCTGAAAAGGACCAATTGAAAAGGACCTAGCGGATCGGGTACTAAGAAACAGGAATCGAGGCTTCTCTCGATCCGGCCTCCTATCACGCCTACGTTGGGTTCGGGAACAACGTATGTGATCTCCGCAACGGAGTAACACACTAGGGCGATAACCTCTTCCTTTTCAGCAAGTAGGTTCAGACGGGGATTACGGGTCTTCCGAAGTCGTCCCGGTCCCGACGCCTTAATTCTTCGATGTGGACTGTATAACTTAAAGGATCTTGGGAATGAAACAGCAATTATCTTCAAACCGTTCCGTGAGAGAGTAATCACTTTTCCCTATACTGCTGGTTTTTCACTTTTCTTGAACTTTTTCTCGGATTTTCTTATTTATTTCCGAACTATTTCCGAACTTCCCCGAAGGATTCCCGAAAGATTCCCGAACTATCTCGAAGGATTCCCGAATATTTCCCGAACCATTCCCGAACGAATTGCAATAAAACCCGTTCACTAAGCTACCCCAGAGCTATACGCGAAAGTGAGCCGCGCCATTCGCGCGCTTGCGCAACTCAATTACATGAATTTGTTCTATTACTCTCTCACGTTTTACTCAATATCTTTATTTATTCAAATCATATACAAATACAATTTATCAATATAGGTAGTACAAAACAATATCTACACCATGATATACATCATATCTTCATATCATAAAAAACCTTTTATTTATTAAACGAAAACTGCCTATTTTACTCACAAGTTCGAAATCGAAATTTCTTAAATATTTAACACAGAAAGTTAAAACAATGTTTCTCACTTGAATTTATACATAAGCTAACCAATACAATAGTTTAATTTACATTTTTTCTATTTATTTCACTATTTAAAACACTTTTAAATTTCTTATACAAAACTATCATTATTTCACTTATACACAGGAATTTTCACATGAAAATAACACAGAATTTACCTTTTTAGCACGTACAATTAACCTGAAATATTTTACAAGTAATTTTTACATAAATCACTGAATTACAAACATTTTAAATTTTTACATATTCGGCCTCCTAAGGGCGTGGCCAGCGTGCGTCTATGAACTCACGCTATGTGAACAACTAACTTTGCACGGCTCTCGGCTATCAGAAAAAATGAAAGTCTGATATACACCAATTTTGACCATATTAGGCAAATTAAATGCTTTTATACAATTTTCGAACTGTATGAAACTATCTTTAATCAGATAACAATATAAATGAATGTTCTCATTAATCAATCATAACAAATAGGCATTTGTTTTCGTACAAAACGTATCAAACTTATACAAAACAACATTTATGCAATTAATATCCATTAATTCTGCCTATGCACAGAGTGATTATCTCGACCGGGGAACAAATCCGGTAACATAATTTATATCTTAAATTCCTTACGAATTTATTAAGCGATATTACTTAGGAAAACAAACAACTAGTCCGGCCTGGGAGTCGAACCCAAGACCTTCATATCATTAAATCGACGTTTCTTAAAGATTTAACTAAGCATTCTCTTATCAGAGCGTCGTTGCTCGTGACTGCCCCTTTTTTCATAGCAACGTCATCGGTTGATTTAATAAACTGAAACATTTTTATAGGCGCGTCGCCAACACCATGTTTATAACGCATAGCTATATTAAATTTAAAAAAATATGCAAGAAGTGCTTTAAATATAAAGTTTATTTAAATTTACAATTAAAACTCATGAACCATTGTACGGTACCGTTCAAACGTTCCACTAAACGTAAATGTCACTAATATATTTGATATGACCTAATAGATTTCTTTTCATGTAAATGATTAAGAGTTTGTTTCTTACATTAATAAAAAAATAACAGCGTGAGTGACCTTATCAGTTAATATTCTTATACCTACAACATAGTTAAAATAACTACTACACAAATCAGACCAACAACTAAACTACACAATCAAGACCCCCACTTTACTGACATCCATGCAACGAAGTCGTGGGAACAGTCGGGGATTTAATTTATACCTCTTACTTCCTTCTGTTATTTTAATTCCTATTTAGTGAGAAACGCTAATGCGATTATGTATTTTGTATAAAAGCATTTTGAACAAGTAAATTTAACTTGTTTTCGAGGCTCATAGCACACGGTTTTTGTGAATTTGTTCATTTTACTTTTAAAGTTAGATGACGAGATCTAGAATATTCACAGCGTACTTCTTACATTTAGCTTAAATAGAAATATTTAAAGGAATGCAAATATGTGGTATGATATGAAGATGTATCCATATGTAAAGAAACTTTAACATCTGTGTTAAATTGGGTAGTATCTCAGTGTTAACATGCGGCTAAGATTAGATGAATCACTGATACCCTTAAAGTTGAACTTCTAGGAACTGATTCAGCTTGTACATTATTATGGAACAAGGATACAGAGAACTGTAAAATTAATTTAGCAAGCGTAGAATACGAGTACATTTTATATAGATTACATATAAATCTCGTACGAATTAGCATATATTATAAGAACCAATTTCGAAAGCAAAAAGCCATTTTGATAAAAAAGTAAAGAGTTTGTTTGCATTTTTTTTACTAAGTTGCAATAATATTACCACAGCGTAAATAGGGAAGAGTTATTTTGTTTGTAATGTTACTGTTCCCATAAAATGACAAAGTAATCTATGCAAATAAAACAATTAAAAGGCCGTATCCTACCAATTTATTATGAATTTGTAAACGGATAATAAAAACATAGTTATTTATTGGTATTTCTGCCTCAATGTTGAGTACACCCAAATATTTTGAATGACCGTTTTAAATTGTGATATATTTTTATATTTTGAATGTTATTTAAAAAGCTACCCATTAATATATCCCGCAATAATTACATTTCTTAGTAATATGTTCAGAGTTATTACTGAATAACTGATCTTGGTTTCGATTACGACCCCTTAAAGAGACTGTGCCTCCCACAGTTTTGTATCACCTTCATATTGCTTACGTGTATGTAAGGATAAGTAAAGGTTTTCTGAATATGAATATGCTTTAGCTTTATGTATACTCATTAGACTCTGAAACTTGGATTTACAAAAAATAAGGTTTCATGCAAATATTAGTGTATAATCTACTCAATATGAAAAATCCATACTTCGTACATTTGGTACAAACTGGTATGGTACTCGCGTTCTGTTTTATTTATAGCGAGCGTTAACCATCTGAGCTACCACGTCTCCCTGTAATTATACAAAGTATATAAATTATACAAAGTAAATATATCCCTATAATTATACTTTGTATAATTATAGGGATCTATTTTGTATAAAATATGTTTATACGTCATCTTAAAAAAAGAATATATGTTAAAAGAATTTATCTACCGTGATTTTTAAAATTCTAAATCGTTCTAAAAGAAAAGAAACGAAATACAATTAAAGTCGTGTGGGAGAGAGAAGAAGAGAGAGAAAGCGATTTTTTTCACTACATGGTCTTCTAATGGAATGAAGATTTGGCAGGTATATTGCTTTCTCATTGCTGGTCTCGATAATTTACATAATATTACGTTTATGATATGGTTATTCGACTATTACAAGGCAATATTATGTCTGTGGCGGCGCTGTCGTCGCGCCGCAAGCGAAACTCTCAGAAGCCTCTTCAGTTCCTGTAAGCCAGTCCAACTTGTCTTCGTCTAGAATCACCGCAGATTTATAAGGCAGACTTCTGGCACTTGCTCCAGCACATCGTTCTCACCGGCATCACTTGCCAGTGCGTAGTACGGCATGCATTACACATCGGCATATCATTTGCACCGGTGTCACTTGCCCTTACGCACACAGCATGCATTCCCCACCGGCGTTAAGGACGCACCGGCAATCGGACTGCATTATCGACCTCTGGTCTGAGCAAGGGGGTGATATGGCGGCGCTGTCGTTGCGCCACAAGCGAAACATACCGAAGTCTAAATCACGCTATCAACATTCCGAATCATAAACAGCATATATAGAACATCTCCGAACTATCACACGGAGCGTTGGCCGCTCCCTGGGCAGAACACCTTGCCCGGCGGGAGATTTCTCCTTTTCCTTCTACGGCCACATATCTTTATGTTTGGAGGTAAATATTATTTTATTTTCTACAAAGTTAAGATTGACAAACTGATACATTGACCATCTGATGACAAGTGAATGCTGTGGTCCGTAGACAGATTGTCACATCTGAGGATTGAAATGAAATACCCAATTCATTTATTAATTCATTACAAGTTATTAAGTCCACTGCTGAACAAAGGCCTCTCAATAGATTGCCTGATACACGTATTATAAGAGATATTTGCCATATTTGCGACACTGGCAGACGGCTTGGCAACTGTAGTTATTTACTTTATAGTTGTTTTTAAGGAAGACACTGCTGCCTATCTCTTATTTTATTTTTCATGTTTATTTCCCTCTGTCGCCTCTGACGACACCCACAGGAAGATATGGATTAGTGGATATTCTTACACTACGAATAAACGCCTAAATGTCTCATTATCAGTTAAAAGGGTCTCCATTTCTTGTCTTCCCATGTGAAACACAGCAGTATTATACTGTAATTTTACGTAGGTGCTCTGTGTGAATTTTGTTATTTTTCTACTCTTTCATTACATTAAGTCGTTTACTTTGACTGTCGAAATAAGTACGTTAATAAATAAAACATTTATTTTCAAGATAACCTTTTTCTCGTACGTGACCAAAGTGATAAAACACAATGATAAATGAATGTATATATATCGTCCTCCCAAGCGCTTATAACATCGTCTTTTAGGGAAGGATATTATATAGTATTCTCTTCTACAATTTTGTGTTTACTTACAGCAAATGAAAAGCTTAAGTAAAGATTAATATTAAAATAAATTGAAGAAAAATAAACAATAAATAATTAAAATTACTAATAAGAGAGTACTGTAAAAATAATAAATTAGAGTAAAATTTTATCTTTACCAATTCTATTCAAGTTTTAAAACTTTACATCTGGACACTTTTTTGTACACAATAAGAAATAACTAAAAGTTTCGAAGTGGTTTAAGTTGTAGAATTTTGTATATGAATATATTGAATACTTCTAGAAATGTCATATATATGCATGTAATAGATCTTTAAATAAATAATAAATAAATAAAATAATTTATTTTTCTTCGCAAAACTTAAATTAATGACATAGTTGACTGGGATCTCCATTTAAGCGAGTAATGCCTGTGTTTGGAAACCACTTATCTACATCACTAAACTACACTCAATCTTTGAATGTAGTTTAGTGATGAGCGTCATTATTATCATCTGTCCGTCGAACTTCACTGCTATAAAAAGTTACAAGCTGCTACGAGATGTATTGCATATATCTGAGTCTTACTTATAGTCATCCTTTTTATATAACTAAAATGACGAATGAATTTACATTTCACCAGACCCAGATGGATGGCAACAGATGCATTCTGACCTCTGAGGACTAAGATGGTATGCCTAACAACCTGTAAATATACTAGGTATCTAAACCCTTCAGGCCGGAATATATCAGCGCAGGTTCTGCAATTTGGTGACAAAAATAGTTGAGGGGGGTTGTACCCAGACGGAATGCTAAGCATAAAAAGTCGAAAATAAAAGCTGGTTGATTTGAAGGAAGTTTTTTTACATCGCGGTCACACGCGTAAGTTTTGTTTAAGTTGGATAGTAAGTAATAACTTTATAAATTTTATCACTACAGTTGTTCAGTCGGACCTGATGGAGCTTAGGAGTTTATTTAAAGAAACGAGTCTGGGGATACTTTACACTGAATATTCTGGATATTATGATGCAGTTAAGCTAGCAATACTGTCGAGTTCAGCTCTACTAGAAGTTATCGTATGACTTTGCAGCTAAACTGCAACGTTGCTAGTATAGTGTACATTACACCAAACTAAATTAAACGTGTGAAGTATATCGCAGAGTAAACGTTTTATTATGTTTTAGTTGTTGGTTCATAATAAATATTGGTAATAGTGATATAACATTCATAATAATTTCTTATAATTACATCAGTACTACACATCGAATAAAACTAATTTTATGGATTTTATTGCGTTTTATTTGACTTATTTTAATATCCGAAATTTAAGTACTTTACAACACCCATGATCACCGAGGTTGGGCTGGGCTGAGGTGTTTCACGTAATAGTTAACGAAGACTACATATAATTTTTAATTATTAATTTTTTGCCCGATCTATGCTGAAGGAGCAAAAAGCATCTTGAAATCCTGCAGTGACAATTCTAGGTTTGGATTTTATTACTCATGAGATCCCTACCAGATACAAGCACTTAGCCATCTTCCATTATATTGAAACATAGATTTTTTTTAATTCAATAGCCTTGCGAATCACCCTTAGTAGGTATTGTGTGTTTTTTTTTTGCGAAGATTTTTAGTTTATCAAATATTTACTTACAATATGAAATTACCGCATATTCGCAAGACTATATTTCATAAGTTATAGAACGATTACCAGAAAATTTGTGCTTGTGTGCCACAATATGTTTAAATGATAACTAATCGCATTGTCGGACTTATCTTACGGTACGAATCGAAAAGTTGCTTTTTTGAACACTGAAATGACAAATGAGTTACCAGTCCACATGATGCTAAGTGGCTAACGCGGCTCATGAACTCCTGCGACGAAAAATACGTTGTTATATGTGGAATGAAATGGAAATATATCATATAGTCCTTCATTAAATAAATTAAAAAATGCTAAATAAAATTCTGCTTAGCTTTAGAAATGGATAAGAGGACAATCTAGATGAACTCATATTTACACGTGGTAGAGCCACACTGCAGCTATTATGGTTGTAGCATGAATGGGTCGGCTCGACCGGGGAAGGACCACGCTTTCACAGAATACTAGCGTAAAGTAGCAGCTTAATGCTGCTTTGTTTCTTATAGTGAGTGTAGAGATCCGGAGACCCCTTTTTAGTGGAAATGAGGCATTCCATCTTCCGACCTCAGGGGTGATCTGCGTTTTGATTCTTACGCGAGGGTAGATGTAGATGTCTGTGGGCCACTACATCCATTTACCATCAGGTGGACTGTGTGCTCGTTTGTCATCCCTATCCTATATATATATATATATATATATATATATATATATATATATATATATATATATATAACATGAACTGGTAGAAATATCCCGTAACAGAGGCAATTATTGTTATCATTACAGCCTAACAAAGTCCACTACTAAATATAGGCCTCAACCATAGATTGTCTTTTTGTGATTTTTGCCATAGTTGTTACGCGTAGCAGAATGGTTAGAAACCGCAGTTTCGTATAATTTTTTGTTGTTGTCAGGAAAAATCTACTGCTTATTTCCTGTTTTATTTTCATGTGCCGCTTCTAACGATTCCTAAGGGATGACTTGGGGTAGTGTATTCTATTACCCCGCCACTACACAGCAAATATTTATGTGGATATTTTTTAAGGAAAAATATGTTTCATTTTTGTCAACACTCACAAAATTACATTCATTATATTTTCCTCATTGCTTTGTTGTAAAACACAAGAATTACTATGTATTTCGTAGGCAACTAGCTTAATTAGCCTTTCAGTTAACAGTCTAACTTTTTTACTAAACGGCGCTGTTCCACTAGCGGCCTGAATTATATTCTAATACAACATTGCACGTACCTTGTAATATAAGCGACAGTAGGTTAAGGTGCGGCTGGCGTAGCCCTTGGGGCACCCTAAAGCCGCGTCCATTTATATAATTAATAAACCACTTAGCGCTAATAAAGCATAGACCGGCGACCGCCTCGTTGAATAAAATAGGGTGATCATGCCATTTAATATCTAAGTTTTTAACTGAAAGGCTAATTAAGCTAGTTGGCTGCGACATATATTACGGTACTAATTTACTTCTTATTCTTCACTTTCTTTATCAGCCCGTGCTGGACTTCAATCTCTTGCGCTGTATAAAGAAATATAATGTATAATTTTCACAGTAATATATTTTATTATATCAGTACATTAAAGCAAATGAATGGGTTTGTTGCATCGATATTTGGGTAGATTCCAGATTTCTGATATTGTATCTATATCTTTTATTCCTCCAAAAAACATTTCTTACTAGCGTCTTCCATATAACATCAAAATGAATTCCTCTGAGAAATTATGTATATTTCCGATCGCTTGACTGATTCAAAGTGTATCTTACTAATTTATTATTCAAACACGGAGCGCTCGGAGTGTTTGAATTTTCAATTAAAAGATTAATAAACTTAATAATATCATGATATTATATAAAGGAATGCAATATTAATTAAGAAAATAAAATAAAATATATTTACATAAAAGTAAAATTATTAGCGTGACAAAGTCACGCACTAGCGTAATATGGCACAACATTTCACTTCGATGTGAAACTTTATTTTTACGATAGTATAACTTTAAAACGTCGTTCATCATCATCATTACAGCCCTTCACAAGTCCACTGCTGAACATAGGCCTCCCCCAAGTAATGCCACAAAGCACGGTCCTGAGCCACCTGCATCCATCGACTTCCTGTATGTCTTACCAGGTCGTCACTCCATCTAGTGGGGGTCGCCCTACACTACGCCTACCGGTACGAGGCTGCCACTCGAGAACCTTTCTTCCCCATCGGTTATCGGTTCTTCGAGCTATATGGCCGGCCCATTGCCACTTCAGCTTACTAATCCGTTGGGCTATGTCGGTCACTCTGGTTTTACTGCGGATATCCTCATTTCTGAGTCTATCACGCAGAGAAACTCCGAGCATAGCCCTCTCCATAGCTCGCTGAGCGACCTTAAGCGTCCTCATACGGCCAGCAGTGAAGGACCACGTCTCAGATCCGTAAGTCATCACTGGCAACACGCACTGGTTGTACAATCTAGTTTTTAGAGATTGAGGTATACCTGACGAAAAGATATGCCTTAATTTCCCGAACGCTGCCCAGCCGAGTTGAATCCGTCGATTGACCTCTCGGTCGAAGTTGGACTTACCTAGTCGGACTATTTGTCCCAGGTAAACGTATTCGTCAACAACTTCGAGCATAGTGCTCCCAACAACTACCGGCATAGGTGTGACATGGACATTGAACATGATCTTTGTTTTGTCCATGTTCATCTTAAGACCTATCCGTTGGGAGGCACTATTGAGGTCATTGAGCATAGTGCTTAAGTCCTCCAGCGATTCTGCCATAAGGACTATATCGTCGGCAAATCGAAGGTGAGTGATGTACTCGCCATTGATGTCAATACCGTATCCTTTCCAGTCCAGTAGCTTGAAAACGTCTTCCAATGCAGCGGTGAAGAGTTTCGGGGATATAACGTCACCCTGTCTTACACCTCTCTGCAGTTGGATAGGTTTCGAGCTCTGGTTCTGTACTCGGATAGCCATCGTAGCCCTACTGTACAAACACTTCAGCACTTTGATATACCGACAGTCAACTTGGCACCGCTGAAGGGACTGTAGCACCGCCCAAATTTCGACGGAATCAAAGGCTTTCTCATAGTCCACATACGCCAGGCAAAGTGGCAGATTGTACTCTTCAGTCTTCTGTACAATCTGCCGCAGGGTATGTATGTGGTCTATGGTACTGAAGCCTTTTCGGAAACCGGCTTGTTCGGGAGGCTGGAAGTCGTCAAGTCTGCGTGCGAGACGATTCGTAATGACTCTCGAAAACAGCACGTAGACGCGGCTCAGAAGGGAAATCGGTCTGTAGTTCTTTAAGAGAGCGTTGTCGCCTTTCTTAAAGAACAAGACCACCGCACTTCTGCTCCACGCCTCTGGAGTAGTGCCACCATGGAGGACGGAATTGAAGAGCTTCTGAAGGACTTCAAGTACCGGTGTTCCACCCGCTTTCAGAAGCTCCGCTGTAATTCCATCCTCGCCTGGGGCCCTGCCGTTTTTAAGGTGCTGGAGAGCCATTCTAATCTCGCTTAGACTGACGTCCGGGATATCATCGGAATAGTGTTACTAGGAAATATATAGTTTTTAAAATATATATGTATAAAAATTAATTCGGTCCATTTTCAGAAGATAGCTCTTTCTGTTATGAATGTTTCATAGTGACAGCTGATTGTGGTGGTTTCAGAGAGGTTTTACATCTGTGAATAATATAAAGTTCATATTACTTTGAGTTTCATATTAAGAGTAGTTACATACGTAATAGAGAGAACAAATAATTCCACATAAATTGAGCCGACAAGTATGTCTCAATTTTTCTTATTAAATTTTCGAATAAAGCAAAAAAACTATTGAAAGATGTTGCGTGTAATTAATTTGTGGAAATAGAAACGTCAAGTGGTCATCTTTGGTCTCTTTATACTATACCAAATATCTACACGCCAAATCACACTCCTGTCTTCTGATTAACTAGGAAAATGGCATCCCTATTTTAGTAGTATTATATGTGACGTTATTTTCCAAAATAGAAAAATGATTACGTTCACAATGTTAGCAACAATCGGCCTCAATATACTCGTTTTTGTTTAGTTATTTATTTTTATTACTTTAGTTTATATCTAAAAATGTAAAGAAAATAGGACTAGACCTATTATTATTCGAATGATCAAGTGAATTGTTTTCTAAATCAAGTGTTTATGATTATTACATTACATTGCAAATATTCGCAAACTTTAAAATGTAATAGTTAGGGAGGTATGAATACTAAGTCTTGACAAACACATGGTACATAAACGGGGTGAATCCTATTCGCAATCTCAATTGTATATGGTGACGAAAGATCTGCCACGGCTTCGCACGAATGTTTTCTAGATCTCGACAACAGCTGTACTTACTGAGTCCAATTGCGAGTGTGGGTGTTCATCTTTCTAATTGTTATGTTCATCAGTGATGATCTTTTATACATGTGGCAGTTAATTTTAACTCATTTAGATTTACCACTTCCTTATCGGAAAACCATCGACTATATTCAAGAAAGCTCTTTCTGCTTGGATGAAAATGTCGTAATGTCGTTTAGCGGCATCGTAAAATAAACTACTACCTGTAACCAAATGATATAACATTATTACTTAGAAGCTCTAAGACCTCATACCATCCCGTAAGTATTGTATAAGACGACATAAGGAAATGAAACATGCAAACAATGTCTTAGCAAGTGGTGTAGCAACAGAGGGACTTTTGATAAGCTGCAATTAATGAATTAATGATAGATAATATCTTGAGGGAGCAGAGATGAAAACGGATATTGCGTTTGTAACCGATTTATTGGTTGTTCTGATCTAGCTATAAAGGAGAAGGTAGGCAGGCATGCCGCTGTTATTTTACTATCTTAGCAGTAGTGACTTCTGTGTACGTTCCGTGAAGTAAACCTAGTGTTTAATTTACATTGGGTTTACTTACATAGTTTTATTCCCTCTTAAGCCCATAGGAAGTCTAAGGACAATTTGGCGGAAATATACTGGCTGAATTTAAGTAGATTTTATATCGAACTTTTTACGATATATTTTAAATTATACAACGATAGTAAGGAATTGCGCATTATTTCAATACATTTTTGTTGTAAATTTTCACATGAAAAATTTGTTGATTCAAATAAGTATTACGAACCGGACTAATACAAATCCCAAGTCATAGACTAAATGAATTTATCGACAACATTTTTTGTTTCGTTAATGGAACATCAATAGAGGTGTCTATAGAAAGGAAAAACGGCAACAACTTAGTAAGGGAAAGAAGGTGAGAATAATGTAGCTATAATGATTTCTTAAATTTACGTGAACACTACACGTTGAATAAACTATACATACGGATTCTATCGCGTTTAATTTACTTAACTTACATTTAATTCACGGCGTTTCGGGTGCTTTACAGCACCCATGGTCACATGGTCACGGGGGTACTGAGATGTATTTCAGTCCCTCCCGTGACCATGGGTGCATAAGTGCATGAGTGCATGAGTGGAAATAAAATATCGGGAATTAAATATAATATAAGTAAATTAAATGCGATAGAATCTGTATATATATATATATATATATATATATATATATATATAGAGTTTTATTCGGTGATACAGCTATCTTATTTTGTGCATATTATACGTACACCATGTTAAGTATCATAATATGTTAAAGAGTTCAGCTTTATGAATTTTGTTCTTATTTTAGGACTCGCTCTATGCTAGTAATGATTCTGAGGTTTTATAAAAAAAACACCCATTTTTATTGTGTTAAAAATGCCAAAATTTGTGGCAACTTAGTAGCATTTGTGGGATGCACAAAGCGCAGTTGAAGCCTAAAGAATGTCTGTGGAAATTTACGTTGACAATTCTCCAATTTTAAATCATGTCGAGAATTGTTTCGACGTTTTAAGGTTGATAATTTTAGTGTTGAAAACAAGACTCGCCCTGGACAGCAAAAAAATAAAAGACAAAGAATTGGAAGTATTCGAGTAAGATTTATTACTTGATGAAGATTCAAGCCAAACGAACCAAGAGCTTGCAAAATCAATGAAAGTGACACAGAAAGAAGTTTTAGTATGATTAAAATCCATGGGAGTGATTCACAAGCAAGACCATTGAGTGTCTTATGAACTGAAACCGAGAAAAATTGAAGGCGATTGGAAAACATTTCAATTAATCCGGTTATTTATATTGTTTTGAAATAAATTCATTTTTTACACATAAAAACCGGACCGAATTATAATTAATTTGTACTACATAGGGTAATTCCTAACAAATGCGTTGTGTTTTACAATAATTACAGTGGAACAGTGGCTTCAATACAAAAATAATCTAAGCCAGGTATTTCAACTCGAAAAGATTAAAAGTATCTCATCAATCATACGGTACCCGTGTCACGTCCTATCATTACTCCATTAGGGAAAACATGAATAAGCAAACAGCTGTAAATAATGATTAGGTGTTTCAATAATAAAGAGTACATTACATTTTTTTAATTTTCTGTTACTTGTGTCATTTTAGAGTGTATAAAGTACATATTTCAGAGAATAGAATATTATAATTTTTAATTAGCAATTAAAGTGCCATAACAAGAGTTCATATTATAAATAATCTTTCTATTATTATATTATGGATACTATATTTGACAGTGTCAAGTTACTGAAAATAAGTCTTTAAAATATTTTTATATTTCACAGTCGTATGCGTCTAATTTCAAACTTTTCAGTAGATTTTTAGGTCAGTTTAACACATGCAGACAAAACTCCCGATACCATTCAAATTATCTGGGTACTTAAACGACAGTAGCCTAATGGCAGAGCGCAGATCGCGAACTCTAAAGGTCGTGAGTTCGAATTCACCATTTGACTACTGTCGTGAACCACTCCTAACACAAGCGTTTCTAGCTTACCAGGAGTGGTTAAAAGGAATATTAGTAATGTTAATTATTAAGATTACTAATATTTTAAATCAAAAAAAAGAAAAAAATTGGCGGTTCAGCAATGTGCGATTTACAAGAAGTTTTTTCCTCGCATAAGTACCTTGTGGAATCGACTATTATCAACGGTTTATCCGCACCGATAGGACTTAGGGTCCTTCAAGGGTCTATTCTTTTTAAAGGCCAACAACGCATCTGCAATTTCCCTGGTGTTGCAGTAGTTTGAGCGGCGATAGTCACTTACCATAAGGTGTGCCACATGCTTAATTGTCGCGGTGATATTTACAGTTTAGGTATATAAAAAACAAACATCAATGATGTAAATTGAAAATACTATTTGGATATTAAAAGTAACACATCAGATAAATAAGAAAATTTCTTGATGAATAAGTTAAACTTTGACAAAATTGTTCTTTTTCCTGAATCCCTATTTCTTAGTAGTCAACTGCTGAACTCGGACCTCTCACGTTAAAAAGAGGATTTGCGACAATTTTCAAGCTAGGCAAGCAGATTGGCAATCGCACCAGATGTTTCACAACTGAGGCGCTGTCCCAAGTCGCCTGTTTGGGTATTTTAATTAAAGACGCGAACGAGATGTTACGCCAATCTGAAACATGAACCAACGAGATATTCCTGGCATTTACCATAGTCGACTACGATACCCATTGGACTAAATAGGACGATGGGGACGAACAGGATAATAATTAATTTCGAGATATTACTGTCATTAAAATAAGGAAAAAGAGCATATTTGTCGGATGAGTTCGATACATGATAGTTGCTGTGTTCGTATTGTGAATGTCAAGAACCGGATACCTATTTTCTGTTAAGACATACTCCACCTTAGTCTTCAGAAATGACGTCATCTCTATTTTGGTTCTAAATTATATAATACATTTTTAAGGGGTAGAGCCACACTGCAGCTATTATGGTTGTAGCATGAATGGGTCGGCTCGACCGGGGAAGGACCACGCTCTCACAGAATACCAGCGTAAAATAGCAGCTTAATGCTGCTGTGTTTTGTATGATGAGTGTAGAGAACCGGAGACTCGTTTTAATGGAATCGAGGCTTTCCATCTTAGTCCTCAAGGGTGACACCGCATCCTAATTCTGATTCTTAATCGAGGTTAAATGTAGATGTTTATGAGCCACAGCATCCACTTACTATCAGGTGGACTGTGTGCTCGTTTGTCACCTTTATCCTATAAATAAATCAGCTTTTGATACATGGTAAGGTAGCAATGCTCGATTAATTTACTACCCTTAATTTTATTTAAACAATTGAGAATAACAAGAAAATCTCATATCATCCGCAAAACGTAGTTTAAAAACATTTCAGTCTGCAAGATAAATGAAGAAATCCTTAAAATTGCATTTTGTTAATTGGCAACCTAATGAGTTTAAGAGCAATAGAAATTTAAGGAATCCTTTTGAATGCAAAATTAAATTTTAAATAATATTAAGGTATTTCGTTGTTTTTATATTATATTCACATCAAAACACAGTAAAACACTGTTTACTATTACATATATATCTCTCTATATATACATATCTCCGTATTTCGCTCAATAATAAGAGAAGACATGATCTCTCTACATCGAAATTTAAATCTAAGCAATTATGGTTCAACAATAACAACGGAAAAGTAAGTGAAACGGAATATTCAACCAACAGTAACATTATTTAATTCCATTTGCCACTATAAACGATCTTAATAAAAATTTATTGGTTTTCGGATCATTAATTTTAATTTGCCATTATCAGAAAGACTCTGAGATCTCGGGCACTTAATTTCATGGTTATGAAAACTGCTATGACTTTTATAATGATGTTCTTATACATTAATTAAACTGGTTTTAGAATACGAGTACAAGTGAAATTGACAAAAGTAAATAATCCAAAATGTTTTATGGCTAAATCTCGACACTTTTTTGTTCAATATTAGAGACTCAAATTTCCTTTCAACTTATTACGACATTTGAGAATATTAGGTGATTTTGTAAACGTGGCTTCAGTAAAGGTTTATAGCATAATGTAAAGATTATTTTCTCCGTTATTACTGTATTTTATTTTAAAAAAGACCCACAGATGGAAATAAATTTGGTGTTGTTGTATTTTATTAACCGACTTCAAGAAAGGATGATGATCTCATTTCGAGTGTAGGTATGCAATTTTGTTTTTGTAACTAATATATGGCTTGATATCTATTAAATAGCTTATACTTTGAGGGTTGTCCTTTATTAAGGGAAAAAACCTTTAAGAGTGAAAAATAGGATGAAATTTTTAATATGACTAGACGACATTCAAGCTTTTGATTAGTCCACTTAAAAAGGAAAGGGGTCAAAAAATGAGACAGCGGATTAGCTTTTCGCATTTTTATGTTTTATTTTAATCTTGTTAGCATTTTGCAGAAGGTTTTTACTTTTTATTTAAACTTTCAATTAAGGTAAGTTTGCAAAATTCCGTAAGTTTTCTTAATGTTTTGATATCATTAATCTTTTTAGGTACTAAAATTATTAGTACCAATTGAATATTCTCACAGCCCATCCTTTAAATATACTCGTTTAAAATATAAAAACTCATCTATCAAAACTGTAAATAACTATAGGGATATTCAATATTTCACATGACATAGTGAAAAGTTTTTGATGTATGAATTTTTAACTAGTCTGAACTGAACCAAATATCAATCCACGATTAACCAACACAATACCGATGTCATGTACCAACAAACATATTTTAATCCATTGCAATGATAAATGGCCTAATATGTCTTTTATAATAATTTTTTTTTTGGTAGAATGAAGGTGACAAATGCGCACACAGTCCACCCAATGGGACATAGATTATGTGACCCATAGACATCTACATCTATACTCGGTTTAGAATCAAAATACAGATGGGTTTGCACACATAAGGACTTAGATGGCATTCAATTTGGTTCGATGGCCCCGATGACCTTACGTGAAATGAAATTTGGTAAATTGGTAGACCGTAGACAACATAATATTATACGCTCCTTTTTATTCGGCTACGGAACTTTTAAAAATGAACTGAAAGGATGTAACCAACTGATTTCGATGATTACATTCTTTCAGTTTTTTGTAGTTTTTTAAAGTTTAATTATATTTCGAAACTGGTAATGGGAGCCGTAATAGATATAGGATAAATTGAGTTTGATTGAAACTGTCCGCACTAATCAAATTTCTAGCTAAAGATATTAATAGTTATTTTGGAACCCTTCGCTCAATTAAATGAAATGATGTGTCTTACCTGGTTTCAAGAGCACCCACTCCCAACACCACTACTCCCAACACCACTTTTCTAGAAATAGGAATTTAATATCTCTATTATAATGGATCTCCGCAAAGTAACGCCTCATTCTATCAATTAAATTTTTAGCTGTAATTTTAAATGCTCAGAAGTAAAAGAAACCAAAGTGAAGACTAAAGTGTACAACCAGTGCGTGTTGCCAGTGATGACTTACGGATCTGAGGTCCTTCACTGCTGGCCGTATGAGGACGCTCAAGGTCGCTCAGCGAGCTATGGAGAGGGCTATGCTCGGAGTTTCTCTGCGTGATAGACTCAGAAATGAGGATATCTGCAGTAAAACCAGAGTGACCGACATAGCGCAACGGATTAGTAAGCTGAAGTGGCAATGGGCCGGCCATATAGCTCGAAGAACCGATAACCGATGGGGAAGAAAGGTTCTCGAGTGGCAGCCTCGTACCGGTAGGCGTAGTGTAGGGCGACCCCCCACTAGATGGAGTGACGACCTGGTAAGATATGCAGGAAGTCGATGGATGCAGGTGGCTCAGGACCGTGCTTTGTGGCATTACTTGGGGGAGGCCTATGTTCAGCAGTGGACTTGTGAAGGGCTGTGATGATGATGATGATGATGATGAAAAGAAACCACGTGAGGAAAGCTGTATGTCTCAGGAGTTTAAACATATTTTGATGTCAAGTGAAATACGGAATCAAGGTAGCATGGCGGATTTTAAGAATATTTTGCTTAGTTTATTGCCAGTTTCTTCTAGGACCGAAGTTTCTTATTAACTGGCTTTTTAATTAAAATATTTCCAATGAAAACTGCATTTGTTGTATTTAAGTAAATATCCTAAGTCGTAAATCGAACTGAGTAAAAAAAACCTAAACTCAACAACGTAATATTATAGAGATAGTAGCACATTACATTACATTATTACATATTATGTTAACACATTGCATTAGTATCGAAATAATAATGTTAGTAAATGGAAGTCAATGCAAAGGAAGCTACAGGATAAGCTAATTATTAAATATTGTAATAACTATAATGAACATGATTACCATGAAGCGAGCGAAGAACTTGGGAATAGTGCCAAGATGATGCCAAGAAAGATGCTTGGTGCATTATCCCGCTGAAACATTATACTTAAACTTGAAGTAACGATGAAATTATATCCTTATTTCGTAATAGCTAGCTAGATTATATAACTTTAATTAAGTTCATGCATGGATCAATTTTCTATTTCTTTCAGTAAGATCACCACACCAACTCTGATAATAAACTTTGCCTTTATTTTTTTATCGAATACCATCAAAACGCATATGTGTTGTCACCAGTGATGGAATGCCTCGTTTCCAGCGAAAGGGGTCTCCGGTTCTCTACACACATCATACAATACAAACCTGTTACATTACGCTGGTATTCTGTGAGAGCGTGATCCTTCCCCGGTCGAGTTATAGTTATCATTTTTCTTATGATCTCTTTTAAAATTCAGTTCCGGGTTTAAATTTAGAGGAAATAATACTCGATAATCCACGGCCGTTTGGTCTCCTATGCCGAGGGCTTCCATCTGGTTCAATTTCATCTATTTATTTCATTATAAATTTTAACAAAGAAAAAAAACTAAGTTAGTTGTGTTGCGGCGTAAAAATGTCTATCACCCCATTTCATCCCATGGGTGTCGTTAGAGATGTCTATGCGAAATGTCAGAAATATATTAAAGATACCAAGATGTTTTCGATAGATAACGATATTGCCATTTTTAACGCTTTACTTAAGATACCTCTATCGGGAACAGAGATCAGCATCAAAAGTGACAGAAGTGCGGTACTACAAACGCCAAAAACTTTGCCAAGTGTGGCGATAATAGCAAATTGTCCTTATGAACGGAGAGAGAGGCCCAAATCCGTCCACCGATGAAGAGTTACTAACTAACATTGAATAATATTTTTCCAAAAAACAACAAGTAACGCGTCGTATAAAATAATCAAAATTTCAAGAACATCATATGTACATTTAATGTACACTATTAGAAACTAAACAGATATTTCAATATTTATAGAGATTTCCATCTTTGATCTTTTCAAATGCACATGGCAAAGGTAATTCTAAGAAAGCCATACGACATACATTTATTATGTAAAAATGTAATTAATTTTTTGGTGTGTATGTTTTGATTATGGATATTTCTTTGATGAAAAATAAAATATACTTATTTACTTACTTAAAATCATCATCGTCATCATAATCATCATCACGGCTATATAAGTCCACTGTTGAAAATAGACCTCCCCATAGATTGCCTAAGAAGGGGGATATTTGCCATAGTTGCCACGCATGGGGTTGGCAAGCGCAATAATTTTGGTTTCTAGTTGTTATTAGAAAAATGCTACTGCCCATCTCTTGGCTTATTTCTCTCTGTCACCTCTTTCGACACCCATAGTTAAAATAATTATACACCATAAACCACCCATTCATTATATTGTTATTACTTTCATTACTTACATTATTTTTAGAAATTTAAGGCAAGGACTTCTTTGAGCCATCTCGCATATCAATTAGTTCCAATATTATCTAATGAATTAAGACTTATTAAATAAAGACGCATTGGCCCCACTTTTTAATAAATTATATCTCCTTACAAAAACCTTTCAACCCTTACTCACAATTGTTCTCCACTAACGTAGGTATCCGAGAACAAAGACATAAAATTAATATAAAAGAATATTGTCCTTAAGACACACTTTTTAGATATTCTTGTTAGTTATAAGCCCTACTCACATTATAATGTAAACTAGGTTTTAATAAATAAATATTTTTTGAAAAGTTTGATGTAGAAATTAACACTTACGAGTATGTAAAAATGACAAAACGTGTGGCCGGTGGTGAAACTGTTATCACTATTAGCCAAAATTTAATGAACAATTTTTTTTTAATTCTGGAAAAAAAAAGTGGAAAAGAAATGTAAAATTTGTATTACAACACTGAATTAGTATTTTCCCGAATCTTTAAACTCATTCTAGTAAGATGTGAATAATGGGGTTTGTGGATTTGTAATACCACGCTTTAGTGTGTTTATAATGAAGTTTCTGATAATAGTTATAAATTTCAAGGACTTACACAATTGTATACGTAATTTTACCGTGGAAGTCCTTGAAATTTATACATTTTGTTTCATATGACAGTTATTAATAAAGCAGATTCTCCTCCCTCTTGTTTTCATGCAAGTATATGTTCACCTTTCATCTCTTTCATTATTTAGTTAACGGTGTGAATAAGACTACCACATATTGGTAATAGAGATCCATATAATTAGATGAAATTCAATAGCACGTTATCAGTAAAACTTTATACATCTGTCGCTAACATTTTTGATTAAATTAAATAAATAAGAAGAAAATGGACATACAGATACAGGCAAAATTTGGAATATGAAATACAAAACAGTCGATTAATTCTTTACTTATTAAAGAATATCTGAACATATTCAGAAGAAGAAAAATTTGGATAACTAATTTTTGGACCGTTAAGAGTCTAAATTTTGTTACACCATCTTTCGAAATATTGTCTGGTTTAATTGATATATTCTTAGGTCGTCTTATACAACACCACAGCCCCACATTACTTCAATATATAAACCTTTAGTCAAGACATCATCACGATTTAAACCTAGAATTGGCTTTTCTTCTTTGACCCTTAGAATTCTTTAGGCAAAAACTTTTTTGTAATGGATAAAAAGATAAAAAAGGTCTTCTTTCAACTGTCATCGCTTAAGAGGTTCCTGTAACGCTTCCTGCTTATTTCATGACATGAGATACGATTTCCGGCTTATGTTCGAGACAGTTAAACTGTATTACTTCAAATAAAACGTATAAGGTTATTTATTACATAGCGGTAATAATATCAAAGTAAAAATTATAAATTTAATATTATGTTTAATAATTGTACTTTTTGTATTATTGTACTTTTTATTTATTTTATTAGGTAAATAACTAAAAAATTGCATAATTTAAGTAATATCGGCGACTCAATACTTTTATTTTTGTTTAATTTGTAACAAAAATTTGTAACATTAAAAAATGTCACTAGTGTAAATTTAAATTTTATAAAAAGATTTGTTGATAAAATAAGTATTTTTTTTATTTTGTCTAATACCGCGAACTAGCTTCATATCTGGTTCAAACACTCAAGTTATTTATCTAAGGCGTACCTATTGTGTGATAACAAAACAGTATATGTAAAATCATCAATCACGGGCCCTGGTTTTTACTTTAGCTTAAGGCAAAAAAATATAAAATATAAAGTGGGCAACACACGGAGGTCATGTGAATAGGGTGGGCATAACCTTTACATAATTTTTATTGATTTATTACATAATGTTTAATACTATTAATATAATGCTCTCAATTTAATTTTAACAACGTTTTCTTCATACTCTGTAATAAAAGACGCATATCAATCAATGTATAAAAGATAAAGGATCTGTCCGCTTTACGGACATCAATCAAATTGTGACAAAGTAATGAACATATCTGGCAGTCATTGTGTAATATCGGACTTCCAATTCTTAAATCACATAGTGTCAATAAGTCGATAAACCACATGAAATCCATTTTTAATGTCAAATATTTGTCTGGTGTGAAAGTAGATTAAAAAAATCATTCTGTCGTACTGAAAGTCTATCTACTACGCGTATTGTCGAAGTATTCTTAAACGAATCGATAATTACAAAAAGGACATATGTCCCTACTTGTAAAATGTTCAGGACAGACAAAAAACTATTTTACTTTATAATTAATAAAAATAAAACATATTTTATTTTTTAGGAACATTTATATTGGTATTTTCTATGAGAATAAATGAAGTTTTCTTTTCAAATTAATTTAGTTTATTGTTAAATTGCAAAAATAAAACATGGACATGTTTCCTTTTTGCTGTTACCATTAGACATGAGTCCTTTATGCAGAAAAAGCATTATAATTTCATACAAAATTTTATAGGAAATTAAACAAAGAATAATTCAAATAATGTTTATTTACTAAACATGTATCATTGTTTAAGCTGAGCTGTGAACTTACATGAGTATACAAATTAATTATGCACTCTACTATCCCTTTCTGTACGATTTTCAGTTGGCCATTCATAAAGTTCATTCCAAAAAGTGTTATATGTTGAAAGAATGTAAAGCTTAAGTTTTTTTAAATCTACCATTTTACATTCTATCAGAGGTATTTTATTCTGATAATGTTTTTCTGATGGCAAGTGTAATGGAATTGTGGTGGGTTTTCTCAAATGAAAATAATGTGATAATAGGCCACCAATAAATTCTTTAGTTTTTACAACTTTTGGCTCCTTTTCATTAAATTTGAAATAATGGTTATTTGATATTGTCAATGGAATTGAGGATGAGCCACCTCGAGCTTCAGATTTTTTATTTTTGTGATAAAAGTTAGGGTACCAGTTTAGGACATCATAAATAATTGAAGAATCTGCCAGAAACACAGTAAACTTATCTTGAATATTGGAAGACTTCATTATTACTTCATCCACATACTGCTCTACTGTGTAAAGTCTGTCAAATTCTTTTAATTTTCTTATAATGAGACCAAATAATCGGTCACATGGCAAAAATGAGTGGCCACGTTGAGGCCAATGCAGCTTAATTTTTTTAAATAAACCAAGTTCTATCAAACTCATCAGCATTCTTATAAGAGCACGGCTTTTTTTGGCCCCAGCAATTGTCACAAAAAAGGTGCACTTCTTCTACTTCAGGGCTCTAAAAAATTCTCATTGCCACTTCAGTTTACTAATCCGTCGGTTACTCTGGTTATACTGCAGATATCCTCATTCCTTAGTTTATCACGCTGAGAAACTACGGGTATAGCCCTCTCCATAGCTCGCTGAGAGTCTTTGAGCTTCCTCATACGGACGGCAGTGAAGGACCACGTCTCAGATCCTTAAGTGATAACTGGGAATACGCACTGGTTGTACAATCTAGTTTTGAGATTTCAAGGTATGCCTGACAAGAAGATGTGTCACAATCTCCCGAACGATGCCCAGCCGAGTTGAATCCATCGATTGACCTCTCGGTCGAAGTTAGACTTATCTAGTCATACTACTTGCCCAGGTAAACATACTCTTCAACAAATTCGAGCTAGTGCTCCCAACAACCACCGGCATAGGTGTGATCACACATGTCTTTCGATTTGTTCATGTTCATCTTAAGACCTATCCGTTGGGAGACTCTATTGAAGTCATTAAGCATAGTGTTGTTAAGTCAAGTCCTCCAGCGATTCTGCACTAAGGACTATTATCGTCGAAAAGTTGAAGGTGTGAGATGTACTCACCATTGCCGTTAATTCCGTATCCTTTTCAGTCTTCCGATTCAGTGGTGAAGAGTTTCGGGCATATTACGTCATTCTGCCTTATACCTCTCTACAGTTGGATAGATTTCGTACTCTGGTTCTGTAATATATATATAATATAAAATATATATATATAACGATTTATTTAATTTAGTGATAATTATTTCATGTTTATTATTTTTTATTTCTAAAATAGCTGCTAATCTAAAACACAAATCTAGACTAAGAACAAAGTATATGATTGAAATAACATTAAGTTTTTTACCTCTCTGCTTCGTAAGTGTTATTCAGCATCTTGTGAAAGTCTGTTATTGGCTAAGTGTGCTAATCTATGCTAATATATATTTGTACGAATTTTTGTTAAAAAATTAAAAAGTAATTTTCAAAATATTGCACATTGGCACACAAAAAAGAAAACACTCCAAAAAGGGTTTTTGCATAAGGGTGAAGTCTTAAAAAATTTGTTGGCAAAATTAATGCAAAATCCTCGACGGGTTTCTTCGTAATTTCTCAGACAGGTTCAATGCAAGTTTTGTCGCGATATTAACTACACTTATGGGCCTCAAATGGCTATGGCTTCCTATGGCTTCCTACCTCAAATGGCTTAACAAGATCCTCCGTTATGCCGAAAATATTGCAGCAATAATTTTAAAGTAAAGTTGAGCATTATTTTTAAGTAAGTACTATCTTAGACGAAAACGCGACTCCGTAAAATTTACCTCCAAACTGACCAATAAACCGCTGGTATTCATATAATACTTTAGATTAGATCATGAAACTTTGCATACTAACTGAACTAACTATAAAGCACGGCTTATGTTTTTTTTAAATTACCATTATTTTTACTGTAAAAAGAAATTAACTAAACTATCGGCGTCCTGAACATTGTTCCCTGCCTTTTTTTGTTTGAGCCCTATCAGTCTCGCTTCGGCTTTCGAACGGAAAAGCTGTGTCGCTTATGGTCAAAATACACATTACGCAACAGGATGGCGTAAAATTAAAATGGGAAAAAACCGTAATAAAAATAAGAAGCGACTGTGTTCGCGTGAAGAAATAGGCGTAAATATGATAAACCTAATGAAATAAGTATCTAACGACCTACATACTTACAGTATTAGTGATTACAAACGTGTCGTTACACAGTATACGATGCGCGGGGAAGTGGGGGCGAAATTAGAATTTGAGCTGAAGTAGTATGATGAAATATACTATTTCAGTGATTTCAGCGGTTATCAAATTCGATCAAAAAATCCCTATGTATCATATTAACCCCAAAAATATTTTAAAATTCATACTTCTTTTGAAGGTTTATTTCTTTTAAAAATAAATTAATATGAAAAACTGAAGAATACTAAACAAAAAATTTAAATGTTGGATACGAAATACAAAGCACTTGAGAGATATTTTCTATTAACTTTGTACGGATTGAACATTCGTCCTGAATTCCGGGTCACAGTCTTTTGACTTAAAATTGAAGTGACAATGAAAACTGAAGCGTGAGAAATAAGTTTACGCTTAAGAAAACAAAATACATCTATTTTTTTACATAAAAATTAACAACCTTGTAAAGTAATTTATTAGATGGACACGGTTTAGTATTTCATAAGTAAGTATATGTTTATATAATTAAAAATATCAGCCTTGGGCACAATCATCACAGCCCTTTAAAAAATTACAGCCGAACGTAGAACTTCTCCAAGTAATGCCTTAAATCACGGTGTTGACCTTCCTGAATTTACTAATTTTCTACATTTCTTACCAATTCGTCGCTCGGTGGTAGTAACATGAGAACATTAATTTCCAACTGGTTGTAGATTCTTCGAGGTTGTTGCTAATTAAGCTACCTCATCAGGGCTAAGTCAGTTACTCTGGTGCCACAGCGAATATCATCGTTACGTATTCTATCACACAGATAAACTTTGAGCACACATATTTTAATAGTTTTTTGAAAAATTTGTATCGTCATATGACAAGCAGTG